>CP136065.1:239995702-240229429 GCA_032622095.1 Siphonodentalium dalli | reverse complement strand
AGATATCTTCTCCCTATATAAGGGACCATCAACCTGGAGTGGGTGATATCTTCTCCCTATATATAAGGGACCAGCAGCCTGGAGTGGGAGATATCTTCAGGGACCAGCAGCCTGGAGTGGGAGATATCTTCTCCCTATATAAGGGACCAGCAGCCTGGAGTGGGTGATATCTTCTCCCTATATAAGGGACCAGCAGCCTGGAGTGGGAGATATCTTCAGGGACCAGCAGCCTGGAGTGGGAGATATCTTCTCCCTATATTGTGTCACTTCTCTCTATGTTTGTCCTAAGGAGAAGTGACTTCTCTCTCATAAACTGTATGGATATGTCCCTACATCATATTTAATCTATATTTTATGATTATAATGGTGTCCTTGCTCATTATGGTCAGTTTTATAAATGGATTAATGTATTGCATAATAGTTATTGAATCATAGAATGGTAATGTGTGGGGGGGGGTAATAGTTATTGAATCATAGAATGGTAATGTTGGGGGGGGGTAATAGTTATTGAATCATAGAATGGTAATGTTGGGGGGGGGGGGGGGTAATAGTTATTGAATCATAGAATGGTAATTCTGGGGGGGGGGGGGGTAATAGTTATTGGATCATAGAATGGTAATTCTGGGGGGGGGGGGTAATTGATTGAACTTGAGCCATTATGACTTCTACTTGATAACAGTCCACTTCTCCCCTGATATTCAAATAAGGAGAAAGAAGAATAGGGGGCTCGTTGGATCCACTTCTAAAAATAGAATCTTTGGGGTCTAAAATTGGTTGTACTAAAATATTCCCAAAATCCAAAACTTCCAAATATCAAAACCCAAAAAAAAAATTCAAAACTTCCAAAATTTATTTTTTACAAAAAAATTCAAAAACCCAAAACTTCCAAAAAATTTCAAAATCCCCAAAATTTCAAAAAAATGAAAAAATTTCAAAACCCCCAAAATTATTTCTCAAAAAAAAAAGTTTAAATAAAAAATTTATAACGAGTTTTCGGTTTCTGATAATCTCGATATTAAAAAATGTTGGGTATCATCTTTCTAAGTGGGCGGAACGACAAAAAAGATTATAGCTTACTGTCGTCTCCGTTTCCAACCGATATAACATGCCTGCAAATCTCCGATGACATACACCATCAATTTATGTCAACTATACTATTAATTTGTTATGTTTATGTATCTGTATGTATTGTCCTTGTGTTGGAATACAGGATGTTTAAACAAACAAACAAACAAATTAAAAATACTAACTTATCATTTGCGCGCACTCGAACAATATGTCTTTAATATTTTCAGGGGAGCAGGCTATTGTCTAATAAAACAATATGTATTTAATATTTCAGGAGAGGCAGGTTATTAGGTAATAAAAAACTTTATTTCCAACATAATTACTCCTTTCAAATTGTGTTGTACACAGAGTTAATGATATAAACAGGGAAACAGAGTCAATGTCTTCAATGTCTGTTAAAGGGGGGTTGTACACCAAATCCAGCCATGCATGTATGGCACCATCTCCTATTATATACTCAACAACATGGTAATTTTTAAGAAAATGATTATAGGCTCCAGGACACATGAGTGTATTTTGCACTTATTTCTGGCTCAAATTCATTCATCCGTTGCATATATTCTGTTGAGAATAATATGAGATGGCCCCATAAATGATTAGTGTAAACAATATTTAATTTTCGAACAGAACATTTAACACATACAAACAAATTGACATAATATACAACACATGTTCAAAAACGGGGATTAGACAACAAGTCTGAAAGGCTTTTATCAAGTCTTTTCCTCGGAATAAGAAGTTTACCCTTGGTATCAGAATAGATACCATATAGGGTAAATTTAGCAGACGGGGATAACATGTTAGATCCGAAAAATATATTGTTCAAGGAGGGGGTAGAGGGATAGAGTGCAGGAAGGGAGAACTTTTGTCAAGTTAATTGGTATGGTATACCATACATCATCCAAAATGAAAGAGGGGAGTGAAGCGAAGTACCGTATTATATTTTTAGTTACACAACTTTGATATTTATAACATATACTGTTTACGAACCATGGAAAATTCAAAATCAAATCGAAACGCATCGCGGCCCACATGGAGGAAATGCGAAAAAACAGTCAACCTACTTGTATTGTTAATTAATATTAAAGTAAATGGTTGGATTTGGTGTACGGTCCCCGTTAATACTAGTAGGAAACACACAGTTATGGATATAAAAGGGAAACAGATTCAATGTCTGTTAGGGATTTTGCAATTCACATAATTGACATCCATTCATCTGACGAGAGTTCTTCTTATAATCCTAAATCGCGTCTGATCTCCTGAAATTCACACAAGCTTGCATCACGACAAGCCTTGGCATCGACAAAGCCCATGTTTCTTAATCTTTATACTATCAGGTAAACCTCGTTCAACTGTACGCGCTCTCCAGTGGTGTGAGACTAAGCAGAATAATATGTCATCGTATTCATTAGTCCATCAATATTCCATTGAACGGCGTTTTTCATTCATTTGTTGCATATATTCTGTGGAGTTTAATAGATGTCCCGATTAATAGTTGGATTTGGCGCACAGTCCCCCTTTAACACAGGTAGGATACACAAAGTTACGGATATAAAAAGGAAACTGTTAGGGTTGCAGTTCACATAATTGACATCCATTAATCTCACGAGATTTCTTCCTAATCCTAAATCGTGTGCAATTTCCTGACATTTCCCATAGTCACGGCAAGCCTTGGCATTGACACACCCCATGTTTCTTAATCGTATACTATCAGGTAAACCTCGTTCAACTGTACGCGCTGTCATGAGACTAAGCAGAATAATATGTCATCGTATTCATTAGTTCATCAATATTCCATTGAAGGGCGTTTTTATCATTATATACATCGGTCGGGTGTATTAGCAGAATGTGTTGCATCGTAGAGATAATACACACCATGTCCCATCCTTTAATTAAGTTATAAAAGTGTCACGTGGATTGTCATCAACTCCTGCATATCAATACTAATCGAATCGATGGCTGTACTCCGAGCGAAGCAATATGCAGGAAAGGGGAAGAAATCAGGGTAGATAACATGATAAAATCAAGAGGGCGTTCCCGATCACGGTTAGGTCCATCAGAGCCAGCGTTCAATGTGGTGATTTATATAATAACAGAACTCATGATTCAGATAAAGAAACACTGATCACTGTCATTGAATGTCATGATTTATACATTATTTCGCTCTGGGTTTTATATTGACACACATTTGTTTACGGCGGATACAGCGCTTCAAGCAGGGACCAGCAGCCTGGAGTGGGAGATATCTTCTCCCTATATAAGGGACCATCAACCTGGAGTGGGTGATATCTTCTCCCTATATATAAGGGACCAGCAGCCTGGAGTGGGAGATATCTTCAGGGACCAGCAGCCTGGAGTGGGAGATATCTTCTCCCCATATAAGGGACCAGCAGCCTGGAGTGGGTGATATCTTCTCCCTATATAAGGGACCAGCAGCCTGGAGTGGGAGATATCTTCAGGGACCAGCAGCCTGGAGTGGGAGATATCTTCTCCCTATATTGTGTCACTTCTCTCTATGTTTGTCCTAAGGAGAAGTGACTTCTCTCTCATAAACTGTATGGATATGTCCCTACATCATATTTAATCTATATTTTATGATTATAATGGTGTCCTTGCTCATTATGGTCAGTTTTATAAATGGATTAATGTATCGCATAATAGTTATTGAATCATAGAATGGTAATGTGTGGGGGGGTAATAGTTATTGAATCATAGAATGGTAATGTTGGGGGGGGGGGGGGGTAATAGTTATTGAATCATAGAATGGTAATGTTGGGGGGGGGGGTAATAGTTATTGAATCATAGAATGGTAATTCTGGGGGGGGGTAATAGTTATTGGATCATAGAATGGTAATTCTGGGGGGGGTAATTGATTGAACTTGAGCCATTATGACTTCTACTTGATAACAGTCCACTTCTCCCCTGATATTCAAATAAGGAGAAAGAAGAATAGGGGGCTCGTTGGATCCACTTCTAAAAATAGAATCTTTGGGGTCTAAAATTGGTTGTACTAAAATATTCCCAAAAATCCAAAACTTCCAAAATATCAAAACCCAAAAAAAAATTCAAAACTTCCAAAATTTATTTTTTACAAAAAAATTCAAAAACCCAAAACTTCCAAAAAATTTCAAAATCCCCAAAATTTCAAAAAATGAAAAAATTTCAAAACCCCCAAAATTATTTCTCAAAAAAAAAAGTTTAAATAAAAAATTTATAACGAGTTTTCGGTTTCTGATAATCTCGATATTAAAAAATGTCGAATGTTTATTAAAATTATTTGCGTGTAATATCTTTCGTTATTTTTTTGTTCAACCAATGTTTCAATGTATTTATTAATCGATGTTTAGAAATAGCTTTATTGGACATTGTGACCATCGGTATGAATGCATACATTCCAGTGTTTATCGGACGCAGTTCATACATATATAATTGTCATACCTGAAAATAGACACCATTACTCTTACATAAATAATAAAGAGCGTTTATTCTTAACTTCTCTATCCCAGATGAAGTTATTGAGTATATGACAGGTGTGTATTATCGTGAATTATTGGAAGTATTGAGATGTACTATCTTGAATCACGAGCGGACAACCCCCAGAATGAATTGTCATATTCGATGTACACGTAATCACACACGACATTGTGGGTAACAATGTATGTGTCACACCTTGCTTTACCAAATGAATTCTATTATATCCCCGTTCACAGTTATATGCTATTCAGAAAACATATCGATTTAATGTCTGAGAAGAATTAGTTGTTTAACGGGTTAGTATCAATTAAGGTTGATAAACTGTGTCATTGTTAGCATTAACACGATAATTAGTTATCCAAAACATGCATACATAATACGTCCAGGTCGTGAGACACTCAATAATAGAAATTGCTTCGGTGTCATTGTTATAACAACATTACGTAATAACCACTTATCACTCCATTCACACTTACGATCATTTTGTATACCGAAACTCCAGTTAGCACCGATGATGTAACATTATATCACTGCTATTGATAGATTTGACTGTGGAATGTAATGACCTTTAACTTATTTATCGATCTAAAGGGACACTCATTATGAATGAATGTTAACAATACAAGCGCACGAATGAGGAGCGTTGAACATATACGAAATTACTACATGAATGAATTGAACCTTGAAATTTATATTTCACATCTTACCAACAACAGCTACAGACATAATCATAGTATTATATTGTCTTGCATGTACACACGCTATGACATCATTAAAGGCGGACAATCCACTCACGGTGTGACAACAGATACGGACATAGGCATAGTGTTATACAGTCTGCTATGTACCCACGCTATGGCACCATTAACGTACATTGGATGTTAGGTCTATGACTCTTGAGTATGCACCAATCAATGAGCAAATGAGCAAAAAAATGAGCAAATGAGCAAAAAAATGAGCAAATGAGCAAGAAAATGAGCAAATGAGCAAGAAAATTGAGCAAAAAAATGAGCAAATGAGCAATAAAAATGAGCAAATGAGCAAAAAAATGAGCAAATGAGCAAGAAAATAAGCAAATGAGCAATAAAATGAGCAAATGAGCAAGAAAATGAGCAAATGAGCAAGAAAATGAGCAAATGAGCAATAAAAATGAGCAAATGAGCAAGAAAATGAGCAAGAAAATGAGCAAATGAGCAAAAAAATGAGCAAAAAAATGAGCAAATTTGCAAGAAAATGAGCAAATGAGCAATAAAAATGAGCAAATGAGCAAAAAAATGAGCAAATGAGCAAAAAAATGAGCAAATGAGCAAGAAAATGAGCAAGAAAATGAGCAAATGAGCAATAAAAATGAGCAAATGAGCAAAAAAATGAGCAAATGAGCAAGAAAATGAGCAAATGAGCAATAAAAATGAGCAAATGAGCAAGTGATCATGTCGATAATAAAAAGCAGCATTTTTATAGATCGAAAAGAAATTTTGTCAGAATATTGTCATCAACTCAATCAAGATCTCAACGAAACGCATTATTGACATCGATAACTATCATGGTGCATTGACATTCATGGCCAGACAAATTTAATTCGTGTGTCTACAATACAACCTACCTATCCAAATGTCAATGCAATTATGAGTGATTTCAATATGAGCACTCTATTATATAGATATGTGTAACCTGGTGAAATGATGAAATCGATTGTGATACAAAGCTAAAGTACCGCCCCATAGGGCAGATACATAGCTAAAGTACAGCTCATAGAGCAGAAGCTAAAATACCGCTCTAACGTTGTCTGAATCTACAGCCCCTCATTATTATATCCGTGTTTGGTAAGTTTGACCATTTTCTTCATGATCATGTTATGTATGGGTGATGTTTTCATTCGATGCTGGTATTCTATTAATCGTTCGTAACTTTTGAGAAAGAGGAACAACAACAATAACAACAACAACAACCGCCGCCGTAGCGTGACGAGCAAAATGTGATGTTTACACACTTAAGCTCTGGATAAACAATACATATCGCATCTGCAGGAGTCTACTTCATTGTGAATTAAGTCACTCTGGGTTAGTTGACTACATGCATGCACACACAAAACAGCCGAGGGTTATTGTAATTTAATGAAAATGTCACACCGAGGTACGTCAGCTTGATTGCTTTCAAAAAATAGTGCAACTTACCTGTTGGTAATTACTCATACGAATGAAGAGTGTTTAACTGATACGAAAATACTACACGAATGAACTGAGTCTTGACATTTATATTTCACATCTTTCTTAAATGTTCCAACACATACAGACATAGACATAGTGTTATACAGTCTTATATGTACACACGCTACGACACCATTAAAGGTGGACAATACACTCACGATGTGACAACATATACAGACATAGACATAGTGTTATACAGTCTTCTATGTACCAACGCTATGACATAATTAAAGGGGGGTAATACACGCACGGTGTGGAATGTTAAAGTGACACGAGGTAAGGGACGTTATGTAATATTGGTGTGTGAATATTAAAGGAGCACAATGCGCTCTAAAGGGACACACGGCACTCATTTTGAATGATTGTTAAAGAAACACAATACACACGCAGTGGGTGAAAGTTAAAAAGACACAGAACAATATTTAAACTTCAAATTTTAGGGCTCGTAATATACCATTTATGTATCGTTTCTCGCTCTACAATCTCCCCTCCCCACTTATAGATATATAACGAAGACGAGAATAACATGTTGATGAAGTTTATTGAAATTTAATCATTGTCTGAATCTTCGACCGTTAGATTTATTTCTAAGAGTTTCTTGAATTTTCTCATCGCTTCATCTGCAGCCCATTCATTATTATATCCGTGTTTGGTCAGTTTGACCATTTTCTTCATGATCATGTTATGTATGGGTGATGTTTTCAATCGATACTGGTATTCTATTAATCGTCTATAACTTTTGAGAAACAGAGCAAACTCTGTGTCGATGGTAGCCTCTTTTCCCGACATGCTCTCATCTCCCGACATGCTCTCTTCTCCTTTCGCATCATTGGTGACGCGTTTCATCATACTTTTGAATGTGTCCATCTCGTTGACACATCGCGCAGCTTTCTTAAGACCGAATACCGTTCTACTACCGACGACATTATCATCTTCTGAATCTGATATCGTTCCCCGTTCATCTTCATCTGAATCTAGAACCGCTTCGTCAGATTCTAGGTCATCGGTATCTTCTCCGAAGAGAGTTGTTTTTGTCTCGGACATAACTCCGTGTTTAATCTGTTTATGTCTTTGTAGATTGTAGTTCGTCGATAAAATAATTCCGCATAAATGACACCCGTGCATTATCGCGAATTATTGGAAGAACGATCACTCTTATAAGTAGCGATAAAAAGAGAGAATAAGGTGTGGTATACAACCGTCGCGTTAAGAGTACGTTCGTCCCGGGGCTAGGGTATAGATATTTGACCGCCGGTGATTCAATTAATGCCAATTTATCAGTATGGTACTCTATGTATTCATTCATGATTTGGCTAATCGTATGACACTTTTCTTTTCATTTTCTTCTTATTATTAGACAAACCTCCAGCTAACACTCTCTTGTTGGTTTGTTTGGACGCTTTACGTGTGTTTGTCAACTTATTTGCTGCAACTTCGGCTTTGGCCATTTCAATCGCTTGAGCGATGGGTGTCAATACGTTAATATGTGGTTTTAGAACGTCTTCTTCACTATCACTATTTTTAGTTCTGTCAATAAAGTAGCGACCCTCATTATCTGGCCTTAACTTCCCATTAATCATGTCCCTGAAATGTTTTCTCCACGTTTCAATATCTGCTGGAATATACGTCATCGACATGTTTCTTCAGATGTAGTGTACAAGTCACTCTTTTTTCTGCATTTTATTTTAGAAAGTTTATCGCCTCTTATAAAAATCGATTATCTGGATATTTATTAATCGAATCGTCGCTAGTCAGGTACAGATAATAATTATCCATATGACTATAGTTTCTACAAAAAAACAATTCAAAGTTTTTCTTCATGATCATGTTATGTATGGGTGATGTTTTCATTCGATGCTGGTATTCTATTAATCGTTCGTAACTTTTGAGAAAGAGGAACAACAACAACAACAACAACAACAACAACAACATTGTTGTTGTTGCGCCGCCGCCGCCGCCGGCGACGGTTGTTGTTGTTGTTGTTGTTGTTGTTCCTCTTATTATATATGTATGAACTGCGTCCGATAAACACTGGAATGTATGCATTCATACCGATGGTCACAATGTCCAATAAAGCTATTTCTAAACATCGATTAATAAATACATTGAAACATTGGTTGAACAAAAAAATAACGGAAGATATTACACGCAAATAATTTTAATAAACATTCGACATTTTTTAATATCGAGATTATCAGAAACCGAAAACTCGTTATAAATTTTTTGTTTAAACTTTTTTTTTTGGAGAAATAATTTTGGGGGTTTTGAAATTTTTTCTTTTTTTGAAATTTTGGGGATTTTGAAATTTTTTGGAAGTTTTGGGTTTTTGAATTTTTTTGGAAAAAATAAATTTTGGAAGTTTTGAATTTTTTTTTGGGTTTTGATATTTTGGAAGTTTTGGGTTTTTGGGAATATTTTAGTACAACCAATTTTAGACCCCAAAGATTCTATTTTTAGAAGTGGATCCAACGAGCCCCCTATTCTTCTGGAGAAGTTACTTCTTCCAATCCTCCCATTATAGTAGTCATTGTAATGCAGTCTGGTATGTTCACCTTAACATTTTGGCGGGACGAAACGAGAAATTGCTTCCTACATATCGATATATGAATTCCTCGATAACCTGAAACAAATACTTTCTTCAGCAACAACGATATTTCAATGCATTTGATAATCGGAAGCCATTATTTTCTTAACCAGTAAAGATTCGAAACAGCCCCGGCCATACCCCCATCATTAGTGACATATTTAGTATAAGCCCATGAATACAACCAATACATATGTATTAACACATACACATGTAGATGCATCCCATAAGTGGTTTGGATACTTTATTTGTCTATTATGAACTACATTCTATCCTTTTCATTATCATTTCACTTCATTTGTTGCCACTTCATGTTTGTATACGTAGAGGCGACAGGAAGACGGCCCATCTGGGCCATGTCGCTCCTTTATAATATAATTTTTGTTTGTTTATTATCACCATTGTCATAAGCTTGTTAATATTATACAAATAAACAATCATCATCATCCAATTTAAAACTTTAGGCTGGTCCCTGAGCGCTTGTAAATTGTGTCATATCAAACTTCTCGATGATTTTCTTGAAGGTGGGTATATATCACGCCGGTCATCCTATAATCCCGGCTGTGGGCAAATGTTGAGTAAACCGGGTATCAAAACACGTCAATGGGTGAGTGTCCCATATAGATAGCTCCTCGTTTTCAAAAACATATTCTCGAGAATTGCAGTGAAAGTTTTGCTGAATGAAACTTACATTTACCCCGAAATTCCGAACTGAGATTGTGTTTTTCTAGAGAACTGATATCTGAATTTTCTCTGAACTGCTGTCACAGTTTACACAGACATTTTCTTCCATTGGCTGGTATAACTTCTAAATTGGCTACTTTTAACTAATTAGACTTGCCCTGGTATGAAAAACTGTTATAGCCAGGTTTGCGATGTGATGCCCGCCAGGGATATTAGAGGCCCCCACCCCACCCCACCCCCTCCCCATGGAATACGGAATACCACTTAATACAGAGGGTGGAATACGGAATACCAGTTAACAGCCATATGGAATACATAAAAATATATGAAAACTTCATTTTTTGGAAGGTCGGCGTACGAATACCGGTATATTTGGAATACCGAATACCTCCTAACAGAGGGGCCGGAATACGGCGTACCTCATAACAGGGATGGTATACGGCGTACGAAAAGGGGGGGGGGTGGGGGCCTCATATTATAGGATGACCAGCGTGTATATGCACTGACCGACTCAATGTACTCAAGTAAATCAGCAGGATGAAGCAGAAAAATTAAACCGGAGCAGATAAAATCAAGATCAACGGTCTGTTCATTTGCCAGTTATGACCATGCAGCTCTCCAAGCTTCTGTCGATGCGATCTCGATTATATAATATAGATATAACATAGAACTCGTGGCGCACCCTGGCGGCTGCTTATCATTTTCCCACATCTTGACGAAATAATCATCGCGATCGACAAGCTGAAATTAGTTCCATCCTTGTCAACTGTCTGTGAATTTAATCCACCTACCGTGAGCCTGAGTACATCCGAACTCTGTTTCTTATAGTGTGCTAATAATGACGTAATACAGGCGTCGTCTGATTCATATTTGACGCGCTGTACAACGCAGCCAATGTGAGCAAAGGGACGTAACCAAACTATATTTTGGCACACTGTCATTAAACGTACACAATCCGATTCGATGGTCCCCATATCATCAAATTTCAACAACACAAATTCTTCACAAGACTCTTTAGTTATCAGAATCGATTAATTAACAAGAAATAATGCTAACCGCTGTCATATCTAGTATACAATTTTCCAAAACTTGTTATGTACCAACAGTTTGTTCAACGCAATTTGGTATCGACAGTATGTCGATCGGCTCGTCGAATATTTGCTAGGCCGCCAAATATTCCAGGTGGTTAAAAATAACAAATTTCACAAATCGATATTTGATAACTCTGAGCTTTCATGGGTGTGTTCATCGACTCGAATCAAATATTGTTGACACCCGATTTCAACGAATTATAGGAGCGTTATTTCGGATATTGTATCGTTACATATTATAGGTATAGTGGTATATATGGACTGGTCGAATCAATGGATATACCGCCGGTAAATCAATATGATGAAAGGGGAAATTACCAGGTCAGATCAAATCAAGAGGGCATTCTCGTTTCCCGGATATGACCAGCTGTGCTAGCTTCCACCATGTTGTGTATATATCCATAGTCATCTCAAGATTATGAGCTACAAGCATTCACTGTCGTTGAATGTCATGTTTTTTTTTGTATATATGATTCTGTTGTGCACTATATAGTGATGGTACATATGGTATTTGAGTGCATGGGTTCTTGTACAAATCAATCACAAGATTACCTGAGCATATGTATATTTGGCATGTCTGTCACCGATTTTCACCAGTGTGTGGGTATATAAGGGGCTCTCCGTTTAATATTCTCTGGTCAAGTATCTCTCATACCTTGATGCGAGTGCATGGGGAGTACCATATATCGGAAAATATCTCTGGTGGCAGAAACTAAAATGTATTTTCACTTAGATAATCCATATTCCACACTGAAAAAAAACAAACAAATTGTATGAATTCAACTGTTAAAGAGCAAAGGGTTGATCCAGTACTTAATGGGGAAGATGTTGGAAAGTCACCGAAATCTGCCCGATAGTATTATAGTCTGGTCGATAAAAGGTTTGACCTATATAAAACAAATTTGGACTAAGTCGGTTTTATACCATTTTGAAGAGGAATATATCTTCTATAACATATCCAAACTCCGCTAAAATCTGCTTTCAGAATTTATTAAAATTCAAGATGGCAGCCATCTTGGACGCCATCTTGAATTTTACCATTTTCCTATAATGAAAATGGTATAAAACCAATTTACTCCAAATTTGTTGTAGGTTGACCCTAAAATTTGAGTTTATCAACCAGACTAATAAGATAGCTAGAGTTTGTAGTGATTCCTTGATCTACGATCTGGTTCCATTTCCCAGTGATTGTAATGATATGGTTAAATGTGGTGGTAAGTAAAATACATGGAATAGATATATAATTCTTGTGTAACTAAAAATATATACGGTACTTCGCTTCACTCCCCTCTTTCATTTTGGCTGATGTATGGTATACAATACCAATTAACTTGACAAACGTTCTTCCTTCCTGCACTCTACCTCTCTACCTCCCCCTTGAACAAATTTTTTTTCGGATCTAACATGTTATCCCCGTCTGCTAAATTTACCCTATATGGTATCTATTCTGATACCAAGGGTAAACTTCTTATTCCGATGAAAAGACTTGATAAAGTCGTCTAATCCCCGTTTTTGAACATGTGTTGTAAATTATGTCAATTTGTTTGTATGTGTTAAATGTTCTGTTCGAAAATTAAATATTGTTTACACTAGATATATAATACAGTATACGACTATACAAACATAATTAAGAAGATTTTATTCTTAATTGTTTATGACTGGTCATATTCGTTGTATAATCAATGGATGATCGGATCAGTATCACGATATAGTAAACATAGTATGATATACGCTACGGACAGGGATATCTTGATGTCTCAGACATTATTTGGCAACATGATACACCAATTCTTCGAATATCTACCCGTGCTTCAGAGAAACTATTCATTCCGGCTTAAACCTTGGAACCACCAACATCTCCTTAAAACCCACCTTTTGTGCTTACCGGTAGAATTACATCTTGCATATAAAGGTTATCAAACAGTTGACTCATCTTTGTTCTCGCACGGACAATACTCAATATTCGAATCCCAGATCACATTATATAAAATATATGCCATATTATATACCATTTGAAAGAGGAACCCCCAAAACATTGTATTATCGACTTATCCGGTGTAATAAACTGTGAACCTGTTGTTTGTGTTGAGTTAACGACGTGCTGTTGTGCTTGAGTTTCATCTGGTTTGTACTGCAAAGTCTATAATTTTCAATGAAAGGGGATAACTCTATCTTAGTTTGAATTCTGTTTCATTCTGGGAGCGAGACGGGGCAAATATTTCTATAATTTCAGCTATTGTTGAGGCCATGATCTACCTATTGATAATATTGAATAAATATATTCTGTAAATGTGCGATAGTACTATAATATGGCGACTCATATCATGTTAAATATGGCGACTCATATCCTGTTAAATATGGGTACTCATATCATGTTAAATATGGCGACTCATATCCTGTTAAATTGTTGTATTGGGGACAGTTTCCCAATCTCCAACAAGGTTATGTTATTTGACTTAAAGGCACGGGCGGCGTTCGTTGCAGAAATATTCATGTTTGTTCAAATCGCCATCAACAGAATGAATATTAAAATATATATAGTTTTGTTCATATGCCAAACATAATCAGCGCGTAAATAGTATATTGTCGTCAAGACGTACGATGTTGTACGTAAACAAGAGCCTGCTCGTGTTACAGAAGTTTTGCTTCTGTTTACATAACACAGCGCAATTCTATTGGTTAATCACACACACATGATATAAACGCTCTTAATTATTTCCATATCAGGAAAACAGTAACAATTAAAGCTCTTTATGTTTACCATATCCGGATCTAAACAAAAGCCAGGTTCTGTAACGTTTTTTGCTTTTGTTTACATAAAAATGGAAAAACATTTGACAATAACGTACTGTTTATGCCATATTTCTGATTGGTATAATAACAAGGTCTGTTCTCAGTTACTGGGTATATTGATCTTCGAACACTGGAACGTTGTTTTCTTCTTGTAAACTTCATTTTGTTTATTAGTTGAATTCTATCAACTCGCTACTCTGTCTGAACCGTGCGTAAAAACAATGTAAGGATTCCTTACACTCGCCACTCTGTCTGAACACTGCCACCACGTAAAACAATGTAAGGATTCCTTACACTCGCTACTCTGTCTGAACACTGCCACCACGTAAAAACAATGTAAGGATTCCTTACACTCGCTACTCTGTCTGAACACTGCCACCACGTAAAAACAATGTAAGGATTCCTTACACTCGCTACTCTGTCTGAACCGTACGTAAAAACAATGTACGGATTCCTTACACTCGCTACTCTGTCTGAACCGTACGTAAAAACAATGTAAGGATTCCTTACACTCGCTACTCTGTCTGAACCGTGCGTAAAAACAATGTAAGGATTCCTTACACTCGCTACTATGTCTGAACCGTACGTAAAAACAATGTAAGGATTCCTTACACTCGCTACTCTGTCTGAACCGTGCGTAAAAACAATGTAAGGATTCCTTACACTCGCTACTCTGTCTGAACCGTACGTAAAAACAATGTAAGGATTCCTTTCATTTGAACAATATTCATATCCTATTGTTGACAACTCATTTTACAAGTATTTGAAAACCCAATTGCCTATATTTGTGTAGTGTTAAAGTAGTCGAAACAATTCCAAAGTTTGATGGCAAAATAGTGCATCTTAATAGATTCATACGCGTTGTTTGCCGTATATCTATGTTCTTATAGTGACATATCCCCATTTATGGGGATTATGACCAGTATTGATTCCCAAGAGTTTGTAAGCCGATGCATGATTGATTTCTAACTTAATCTGTTCAAAGGAACATTCTGTGATGTACCCCTGAGATAACTCGGGTTCCGCAATTTATATTCACGCGATATAAATCGCGAAAAAAACGGGAATATACCTCATATATTAGTCTCGTACCTGGGTCACTGTTCCTTGCAACTACACGACGTAATGTTTCCGCCGTCAGAGTCCAGTAAGTGCCACCATGTTAGAAGGCGGAATTCCGTCCCCTAATATTTTAGGATACGACTTAGTAAATATACTGCTTTTCTATACCCATACATACACCGGGGCGCAGGTACCTGGTGGTGTTCTATGTATATCAACGACGTAATCCCCAGAAAAGGTATAGTGACACTTACCAGTTACGCCCCCGGTGGATACTAATCTAGAGATTCTAGATAGCTATGTTTCGCTGGGCGTTTTATTTATAGATAATGGGTTTTTTCCGGTTGTTTTGGGACGCATTAAACGTTGTAGTGCGACCCCGAGTCCGGTAAAAGGTGTAGTTGGAATTTCAATTTCGTTTATTGTCGTTGATTTTGGTTTGTAATAAGCTATGCCATTACAAATAGAAGAAATGAAAAATTTAATTTGTAAAATGCGTATGTCAATTGATACGTATTTTAAAGAGTGTATTCTGAGACAGACGAGTCATCCACCGGTTCGTTATTTATGTGCTGATTGGTGTGACAGTTTGCAGTTGGTCCCCTATTTGCGGAGATAAATTTGCGAAGTTCAGAATTCGCGGAGATCCCCTAAAATGGTCGAAATGTGTTGATTTTAACGAGGGAACGGGTGCGTATATCTCAATTGATACGTATTTTAAAGAGGTTAGTCCGATACAGCCGAGTCATCCACGGTTCGTTAATTGGTGCTGAGCGGTGTGACAATTTGCAGTAGGTCCCTATTTGCGGAGGTCCCCGAATTCGCGGAGGTTTCCCTAAAATGGTCGAAATATGTTGATTTTAATGAGGGAACGGGTGCGTAGGCCATATATGTCAATTGATACGTATTGTAAACAAATAACGACATGGTCATCAATATCAATATCAATTTGTTCTATCAATCATATCATCATCATCATCATCATCATAATACGGAAAAGTCTTGCGACTTTTCGTCCCAATAACATTATTTGCAATGTTTGTTTACAAATATATGTATCGTCATTCGATATTTACTTGTGAGTCACTTGAACATATTACTTGTCGTCGAACTCCTATTTTATATAATAGAAGAATGAGTCCATGTATATTTTGAAATGATCGAGTGTTGGAGCCTCAACAGCGAAGTCTGGCAGAGAGTTCCAGCTATTTACCACCCTCTGCGTGAAGAAATATGTTCCCATGGCCTTGTTAACAATGGGCATCTGTAGCTTTTTATTATGTCAACTTGTTCTTCCTGATGAATGTCTTTCTAATAGGTCACATGCATTGATATTGTAATGGCCATTCAACAGTTTATATACCTCGATTATATCTCCTCTAAATCCTCGATATTTTAAAGACATCAGATTGAGTCTTATCATTCGGTCTCAGTAGCATAATTTCGTTGCTTTTCTTTGTATTTCTCTAACATAATGCTTTGATACTTGTGATGTGGGCTCCATGCAGAGTTACAGTATTCGATGATAGGTCTGACCATGCTTATGTAGAGCGATTAGAAAGTGTCGATGTCCAAGTTCGTGAAAGTTCTATTGACTATGCCGGTGATTTGAGAAGCTTTGTTTTAGGATATTGTATAGGCAGGCTAATCTGGCCGTGTCATATTGAGCTATAGCGATGGGATATCTCGCAGGACAACACATTTCGGGTTTTCGTGGGGGGTGTATTCGCTGGATGTCTTATAGTTGCAGTATGTAACTATTATGACCGCGTTAATTGCTTTCGGTGTTTAAGTATGAACAATGGCTGGGCCATGCACTCTTGAAGATTTTATGGCGGGAACACAATGCCTCCGATTTTTTATCCGCATTTAGAAGCTTTCTGGTGTGGTGAATGGGAAACCTGCAGTAATAAGCCGTAGTTGTTTGTAATAATTTGAAGGATTAGTTGTTTGAACGGAATTCTGAGGCGGTGCATTCATGTAACCAATATATTTTATATTATAATTTATATTTATGGTTAATAATATGACCATTTCTGATTATGGTTTTCTTGTCGTTAATTATCGGAGCGTTACACCTTAGCACAGAGGAGGCTGAACACTAGGAGCGAGTCTATATACCTATACGACTTTGTTGACGTTTCGCGTGAATTTAGTGATGCTAGCCCGCTATGCGGGAGAGAGCCACTAAATTTCCCCTCTGTGGATATAGCCCATTGAATTCACGTTCGGAGATAGAAATCTACGACATATATAGTTCACAAAGCCAATTGAATTATCCTTATATTTTCAGATTGAGTCAATAAGGGAACTATGCAAACACTCCAACAACGACTGCCCTGTGATAATAGCCGGCACACCAGGAAGGCCAGGTTGGTGCACATGTTTTAGCATTACCAATTATATTAGATCCTGCCATGAATCTCTACTCTAGCTACGCCCGTACAGATCGTATTCCACAAATGAAAACTTTGGTTTCTTTCAAATGTTCTGACTGGTAACGCAGGTAACATTTCTTGATTTATAACTGTAATGTTTGTCAGTTGGTGGAGGACCCTATTTGAAAATTGCAACATGAACTAAATGGACGTAGCCAGAGTAGAGCCTCATGGTATGATTATACATTTATGATATAATTATATCCATCGAGATAACTCAGAATGTATGAGCCACTGACTCAGTGTGAGTCTCATTCCCAGGAACCTACGGCACTAATGTAATCTCTAAACCCGTCGCTTCAGACGTTCATGGCCAGGAACCTACGGCACTAATGTAATCTCTAAACCCGTCGCTTCAGACGTTCATGGCCAGGAACCTACGGCACTAATGTAATCTCTAAACCGTCGCTTCAGACGTTCAGGGCCAGGAACCTACGTCACTAATGCAATCTCTAAACCGTCGCCACAGACGATACGTCAATAATGTAATTTCTGCAGTGGACGAGATAGATATTTGTTGCAGGACTTACGAGTCAAATTGTTGAGGATTGTTTAAAGTTCAAATAACTTCAAAATCGGGGCACTGACTGAGGGTGAGATTATCATTGACAGGAACCTACGTCACTAATGTAATATAACCGTCGCTTCAGTCGTTCAGGGCCAGAAACATATGTAAATAATGTAATCTCTAAACCGTCGTTCAAACGTTCGTAGACATGAAACTACGGCACTATAATGCAATGGCCAGGATCCCAGGTGACAAGCAATGGTTTTTATCTTTTGGCTGAAAATAAATTGAATTGGTCGCCTGTTGGGTAAAAAAAACATTTTCTGTAAACAGTTTACCGACGCGCCTATTACGTCGAGATGAGGGGTAAAAGTTTCACTTTCAGTGTTTTGAGACAATTTTCCCTTGTGGGAGTCAAGGTATATGGCATTTATTATACGCCCAACAGTGAATTATAGAAAAAAAACGCGTTTAGATAAATATCGATATCACCCAGAAGGGGATATAGAAGAATATACTTTCACACTAGCTTGCGCGTGCGACCGATTCACTTGCGAGTACCAATACTGTTTCCGGTTTGTACTATTGAAGAAGGTCAAAGTGAAAGAACCCATTGTAATATTCTAAATTATATTATATTCACTAATACAGTTATAATTAAAATCTATTTTATGTTGAAATTCGACATATTTATGGCGGAAATAAAGGGAAGAATACGGGAACTATATTTTTATATTCTGCGGATGGTGAAGTAGCATTGTGAGAACAGGCATCGATCAGCTGATTGCTTCAAAAATTATGCATCGATTGAAGACGATTGTGATATCATTTAACGTCGTAAGTGATGAATTTCTTTGGAAATGCGTATAATAAAAAGAATATCTAGTGTTTTTTTAGTGGATACCGAAAAATATGTCATTCGTGACCGCGACAAATGTTTATTTTCGCTCGCGAAAATAAACATTTGTCTCGCTCACTCATGACATATTTTTCGGTATCCACTCAAAAACAGCTAGGACAGTATCATCAGTATACATGTGCATGCAGTAAATTAGGAGTCTGAATGCATATGACTGAATGCATGGTCTTTAGTAATTTGTAAAACTTTAATCTTAAAGACCCAACATATATATCCATGATGCCATTACTTTTAATTTATATGAATGCATATAAACAATTTAAAGACACGGTTGGCCTTGGCGGTGGGTATCCTGTGAAAATATCTCCACCCGTCAAAAACCGCCACTAACAGAAAGAACATCAAAATGTAGATAGACTTTGTCCGTATACAAATACGAAATATCACATAAATAGTATGTTATGGTCATATGTTTGACCATTGTTATGTAAACAAAAGCGCAAAAAGTTACTTTTCTGGTGTTTGTTTATATTATGATGGTAAACATAAAGAGCGTTCTTTGTTGGTGAATACCTGATATGGAACTAATAAAGAGCGTTTATGCCATTTGTGTGTGATTAGCCAGAAGCATTGTGCTGTCTTCTGTAACACAATCAGTCTCTTGCTTAGGTAAAATATAGTAGGTCTCTATGATAACATGCTGTTTACGCGATGGTCATGGTATATATGAACGGAACTGTATGCGTTTTACTGTTTTTCTGATTACGGTGTTTGGAACAAAAATGGATATTTTCGACAATTAAGGCCACACGTGCCTTTAAGAGCTCATCTGGGCCAATTTGAAAGTTATATTGGATCAATTCTTAACAAATTAAGTTACACAATTTCTCCACTCTCCCCCCCCCCCCCCCCCCCCCCCTCGCCGCTCGCGAAAACATTTGTCTCGCTCACTCATGACATATTTTTCGGTATCCACTCAAAAACACTAGATATCCTCTATTTATTATATTTTCATCAACTTTTTACGTCAAAATATAAATCATATCCCCACTCCCAGTAGACCGAAAGTGTTATCCTAATGTCGGCACTGCGTCATGACGTCATTGTTTGCGTCATTCGGTATCCTTTCGCGTTATTTTAACAGAAATGGCTGGTGATGTAGCTTTAACCCTTTACCCAACAGAATGGCCCTGTGCCAATGCATTCTCTTATACATGCGAGTCGACCATAGGTCGCCTCGCATATATAAGAGAATATTGGCTTAAAACATTACAAATTATAAAATTGTTAAAGAATGTAAGAATTTTTTTTTTTAGGCCGATGCATTCTCTTATATATGCGAGGCGACCTATGGTCGACTCGCATATATAAGAGAATGCATTGGCACAGGGCATAACTGTAACTATCACAATGTGGTCAAGGAGCCGGTTCCAATTATATCCATATTTGTATGGTTCTATTGAGACAGACCGAAGATATTTTAGGCTGTTGAAGCTTTATTTGGCCGGTTTTGGCCGGTTTGTTTGGTAAAGGGTTAAGCGCGTGTTAGGTCTAACTGTCTGTTTCATTGAGGTCTGGATCGTAAGAACTGGTATAGAAAATACAATAAACACGACAGTCAACTGTTCTGGTCAGCGTACAGGTTTTGTCCTCTCGTGAGATGTGTGCATAATTTTACACTTGGCTAGCGCCTCGTAAAAACTGGCTATAGGCATGCGCTATGTGATCGGATGCAAGATTTTGGTATGAAAACAGTCAAGGTCAAGTTTGGGAACCAAAAGACCTTTTTGTAAAGCCGGGTACACACAAAGTGATGACGACAATGACACCTTCAGTGTTAATATCCAACAAATTGTACCCAGCCGTGTGATAAGAACCTCACACGCAGTTTAAACACCATTTATATACTACATCGTCGTTAATTAGTAGTTATACCAAAGGAAATGTTCAGACAATAAGTTCAACAAACTTGTTTAAAATTATTATCTAAACATTTCCCTCGATGAATAGGGTTCCTTATGTACTTTTATTTGTCTGTCGTCTGCTTTTGTCACCTTAGCATCCCTCCAAATGAACAATAGATCATTTCTATGTACACTGTTTAACTGACTGGGAGAATCCATTTAGTATAAAAATGGTCAAAGTGCGGATTGTGCTTAGTCGCGAAAATACGTAAATTCGTCCTGGGGGGTTCCGCATCTTTGGTAGATCATGGATCCATTTTACTTCAACCTACTCTATCGGAGGAGGTGAAAGTGTAATGACATATGTGGTATCTTTGCTGCGCAGAAAGTCACAGCTTCAAGCGAATATCGCGATAGCAGCGTCGTTACATAAATCGATCACTTCCATTACTACGTTATTACGTAAATCGATCACTTCCGTTACTACGTTATTACGTAAATCGATCACTTCCGTTACTACGTTATTACGTAAATCGATCACTTCCATTACTACGTTATTACGTAAATCGATCACTTCCGTTACTACGTTATTACGTAAATCGATCACTTCCGTTACTACGTTATTACGTAAATCGATCACTTCCGTTACTACGTTATTACGTAAATCGATCACTTCCGTTACTACGTTATTACGTAAATCGATCACTTCCATTACTACGTTATTACGTAAATCGATCACTTCCGTTACTACGTTATTACGTAAATCGATCACTTCCGTTACTACGTTATTACGTAAATCGATCACTTCCGTTACTACGTTATTACGTAAATCGATCACTTCCGTTGCCACAAAGTATTTGTAGAGGACGAATAATTCGTTAATTTGTTTGTTTGTATCATTCCCACTACTTTACCGCGTTCACATACAGCGCCACCACGTGTAGTCATGAAACGTGTCGGATACTGTACCAAACTTAAAGGGACGCAATGACTGATTGTACAAGGTAGCTTCGCTTGCTTACGACACACATAGTACTGTCGTTGATATTATTGGACCAATCTATCACATTCACTCAGAGGATATAATGCTCTTGTGTCTTACTCATGGCGGAAAAGAAACTCAAACCGAATCTTTCTGAGGAATGAGTTTTGAACTATTCCCGCATGGTGTGATTTGGTTCTTCGATTATTTTATCATCACAAATGGCTAAACGCATGTGGACAACAATGGCTTTAACCATTTACCCAACAAACCGGCCAAAACCGGCCAAATAAAGCTTCAACAGCCTAAAATATCTTCGGTCTGTCTCAATAGAACCATACAAATATGGATATCATTGGAACCGGCTCCTTGACCACATTGTGATAGTTACAGTTATGCCCTGTGCCAATGCATTCTCTTATATATGCGAGTCGACCATGTGTCGCCTCGCATATATAAGAGAATGCATTGGCCTAACACTTTTTACCATTTTTTCTTACATTCTTTAACAATTTTATAATTTTTAATGTGTTAAGCCAATTCATTCTCTTATATATGCGAGGCGACCTATGGTCGACTCGCATATATAAGAGAATGCATTGGCACAGGGCCCTTCTGTCCGGATGCCAGCAGTAACTTTGCCAGTAGCAAATCTACCAGTATTATTAACTTTGCCAACAGTTCGTGCACACATACGCACATGATGATCAGGCAACGTGTGACAGGGGCGTTTCTCTTGACCTAAACCTTTTTTCTGTTGTCACCCCCTATATGTTAATTTAATAATATTTTAATGTATCTGAACAATATTTACAAACACAAATGGAATTGAGGCACAAGTATTTACAATGCATATGGAGCATCACTCCTGACACGTTTGAAGCAAATTGAGTAAAATTACAACAAATAGAAGAAATGAAAAAAAGATAATTTGTAAGTCTTATTAGCGCGCACCGCGTGTATACTGTTCGGCAATTTCTTGATAGCCGTGGTCCCATGGGCATTTTATTTTTAGATAATTGTTTTTTTCTGGTTTAAAAGTCGAACTGCGCGACCAGCAGGCCGAGTCCGGTAAAAGGTGTAGTTGGGAATTTCAATTTCGTTTATTGTCCATTACATTATTATGCCAATAACGGTGATTTTTGGTTTGTGACAAGCTATGTCAATTACCAAAAAAAGAAATTTAAAAGATAATTTGTAAGTCTTATAGTTCAACTTTTATAGATATTTTTCGTTCTGCAGCCCACTGATGGTTGTGGTCGGAGACGACCGAGTCGGCCGCCGGTTCGTTAATTAGGTGCTGGTTGTTATTGTTATTTTAACGGAATTCTGAGTTGGTCATTCGCGAAACCAATATATTTTATAATCTATAATTACAATCATATGGGTATATAATATATGATCTTGAGCGCGTTACCATTTCTGACTATGGTTTTCTTGTATTTCAACTGTTATCGACATTTTTCGTTCCGCAGCGCACTAAGAGTTCTAGTCGGACTGTCGAGTCAGCCACCTGTTCGTTAATTAGGTGCTGATCGGTGTGACAATTTGCAGTAGGTCCCTATTTGCGGAGATCCGTTTGCGGACGTCCCCGAATTCGCGGAAATCCCCTAAAATTGTCGAAATAGGTTGATTTTAATGAGTGAACGGGTGCGTATATGTCAATTGATACGTATTTTAAACAAATAACGACACGGTCATCATAATAGTGGTTTGTCTTGTCAATAATATCATCATCATAATAATGCGGAACAAGTCCTGCGACTTTTCGTCCCAATAACATTATTTGCAATGTTTGTTTACAGATATATGTATCGTCATTCGATATTTTCTTGTGAGTCACTTAAACATATTAGTTGTCGACGAACTCGTATTTTATATAATAGAAGAATGAGTCTGTATGTTTTTAATTGATCGAGTGTTGGAGCCTCAACAGCGAAGTCTGGCAGAGTTCTACCACCCTCTGCGTGAAGAAATATTTTCCTATCTCATTGTTAACAGTGCGCATCTGTAGCTTTTTATTATTTCCTCTTGTTCTTCCTGATGAATTTCTTTCTAATAGTACATGAAGCCGATAGCTATTAGTACACTGATGCCCTTACGGTGGATACATGGGGCCCAATAATGTCCACTCTTAAAGATGTCATAAACATGCTACTGTTTGGAGCTGTTTGGTGCGGATAAATATGACACCTGGTTCACATCCGCACGAAATACCCTTGCTTATAAACAATGAAACTGATGCCGACTAAACTCAAGTATATCCGCAGCATGTAACAATAAAGAGCGTTCACGGTTTATCATTTCCTAATATGGTAACGATAAAGAGCGTTTAGCCCACGATGAAAAAAAAAATCGTCCGGTCTGAGCATAATCATGAAATGTTTAGATGGTCATGTCGACTTTCAAATTAGTCATATCAGATTTTGAAGTTTGGTTACATAGGAGAAAGACCGTTTTATGAATATAGGCGTTTATTTCCTCTTTATTGCTATAATCGTATGTATGGATTTCTGTTAAATCATTCAGTCTTTTCAGATAGTATATGACGCATGGATTTGGGTGTATCTATATAATAGAGTTATACATGTAAATGTAATATTAAAGATGATTTAATAGAATTATATTTTTGTTTCACATACCCGCGTACTTCTCTTGCAGGTGAGCCCGGCGTGAAAGGTGATATGGGTTTACCCGGTGAGTTCCATGTCGTGCACATTGCTGTTCCATGTCGGGCACATTGCTGTTGTTTGTTTTGGTTCGGGACCCAAATACCGTGTTCACAGTTGTATTGTGTATTCATGACTTCAGTGCATCTTGCTGTGACATATAATGCTCGTAGAAAAGTAGTTCAAGAATTTATCGACGTATATCGATACCGTGAAAAATTAAAAGGCTAATAGTATTTTGGAGCGTAAATCGCCATGTCGCTTTAAGAGTCTGTTACATATCACTCTGGCTTGATAATAGTAAATTTTCAAATTAATATGGACTGTTCGGTTTCACAGTAAATATAATGCGGCATGAATTGTAACGGTATGTAACCAAGCAAAGTCTTAAATAAAACAATGAGAGATTTACTCACATGCTGTATACGTGCTGGTAGTGTTCAGACCAGCGTAGTAGGAGACTGAACTCTTCCTTGCAGTTTGATATAAACGCTCTTTATTTTACCATATGATGAAAGAATAGCAATGAACGCTCTTTAATGTTTGTTTTATTCAGAGGTGGTAAATTGTAGTGTACAGATAATGGCAGAATATTTAGTTTGTGCCCGACATTCATATACACATTTAATTTAGTTAACAGTAGGCTTGTTTCGCACAAAGTATACCACATGTCCGGTGGTTTCACGACCATGGCATGCCAAAGAGCGATATCGTTTATATCGCATCTTTGCAGAACACAGATTTCCACAGTGTGAAGGTATCGGCTATTCAGCTACGAACATCAATTTATTGTCGCAAATATATAAGGATTAACTGTCATGTGGACTGTTTTTATGGAGATGTAACCGTGAGGTAAGTGGACATAACTTGTGTAAAACCCGAAGGGTTTTACATACAAGTTATGACCACTTACCTCACGGTTACATCTCCATAAAAATAGTCCCCATGACAGTTAATCCTTATATTTAAATACATTTAGCGAAAAAGCCACTTTTGTAAATGTATTTAAATCGAAAAGTGTATCGTGACAAAAACAGCCCAAAATACCCAATAGCACCCTTGGAAAAAGTTAATAGGAACAATTTCTCTTCATATTGAAACCCGATGATGTATTAAGTCAATCCTGCGCGAGTCCAAATGCGCCCAAAACATTACGCGTTCGTCTTTCCAAACCCAATGACGTATCGATGTTGTTATGAGCTTGGTGTTATTGAGCCGTTGCGCATTCACCGAGAAATAACTGCAACTAGCCACGTGGGCGCCGACCAATCAGAATTCTGGATTTAGTGATGACAACACTTAGTATGTAAATATAATCGTATAACTTTGATATTCTTACGCTATGCGCTCCCTTTGTCAAGAGTCGTATACTGTAGATATATACTGCAATTTAGACAGGGTCGCTTACACGCATAACTGAGACTATAATTATATGACAGTTTAATATAGAGGCTTAGACTCTTACATATCTTAAACATTTACTTCCCATTCCATATTTGTATTGAACATCCCAAACATTGACATAATATAAGCAATAATATACAAGCTGTGCCAACAGAAAGATATGATGGGAGTACAATGGGGATCGGAGCACAAGTTATTTCAACCTAGGAAATGCTCCTCTCCCCTAATGTAAAGACACGAAATTAAATTTAATGCGGATTGTTCAATGTTCCTGCAAACGTAAATATATATATCAGGCTGGTTCAGGAGATAGTACATTTACTTTAATTTTTATTTCTTCATAGGTATACCTGGTTCAAGGGGATTAAAGGGTGAAAAGGGCGATCCGCTGCCACGATGGGATGATGGTGAAAGAGGTAAACGTTATCGGTCTATATTTTATCTCACGTGACCATCTAAGCCTAACCACGCATATGATTGGTTGCTTGACATTCACTATTTCATCCACAGTACCATACATAGTCCGTTTCCTAATTTGAGCACACCCATTATCGCTGGGGAAATCCATAAATATAGTTTTTAGCATGCATGCTATTCTGGGGTATAATTTGATTAATCTACACTTCGCTGGAAAAGTTCAACATTTTTTGTCCGAAATGTCTTTGTAATCGACAACTAGAACACAACAAATGTTTGGTTTTAGGATATATCCTGTTCATGTCTTCGCTTATCACAAAATCGCTTCGATAACTCCCTAACTTCGCACAATTCTAAATTTTGGAAATGAAAGTACGAAGAAAAAGTTTGTTTTCGGAAGAAAAAGTATTAAATTATTAACATGATATGAGTGTGAATTTTTTGACAGTATGTGTATTTTTGCACTAATCAATGGTTCAAATTCATTCATTTGTTGCATATATTCTTTTGAGTATAAAATGAGATGGTCCCATAAATGGCAGAATTTAGTGTACAGTACCCCTTTAAGCAATTATATCAATTATATCACAATTTCCAGCTGTGAGGAACCTAAAGCTCTGTGAAGTTGTATGATAGTCACATCGGCGCCATCTTAACACGAGGAACCTATAGTTCTGTGAAGTCGTGTGATAGTCATGCGTCATCTTAACATATTTAAGGAGGTCAAGGGACCAATTTTGAATGGGCATTTCCATGCAGTTCTCCGCAGCAAAAGTTACAGGGTTGCAAATATTTCTGGGCATGGCTTTGTGCGGTATTGAAAATAATACATATTTATCTGGCGGGTCGGTTTGAAACATATTCCATTAGAACGTTGGTGTTTATATTTTTTAATCCAATATTGATTTTTTTTTAAACTAGGTCATGTGTACCAGAAAGAAAAAAAATTATAGCAAAAAATATCAATTTACCAAGCGCAGCCGATGCCCAATCAAAATTGGTTTCTTGACCTCCCCCAGGGAATCGCCAATAACTGTAATCAACTGATGGAACGCTGTACTCGCATCATTTACGTTCTATCACGTAACGCTTTGTTCTTACAGAGAGAGTTGTCGAAAATTCCATTCCATTACCTGAAACATCTGTTTACTTGATTTGTTTTGTAGTCCGAGGACCACCTAACTTCTCCAAAGGACAGAAGGGTGAACCAGGGCATCAAGGACCATCTGGGCAACCAGGGCACGATGGTATAGATGGCTCGCCAGGTACACATACAGTATTATTTCTACTAACCTGATATACGCTCTTTATAATGTATTTTCATTGCGACCCGCGCCTTTTAACGGAATAACGGGTATTAGCTCAGTGTGGGCTTATTACAGAATCAAATAAGTCCAATACGAAACTGTGTGAATATTTAGGTCCAATATGAACCTATTGCATGAGGATATATAACAATGATGGAGCTTATATAGCGCGTATCCCCGCGAGGGCCCTAAGCGCTTCACATTATTACCCCAGCTGTTGAGTAAATGCCATGTTGAGCAATCCTTAAACGCATGCAGCCATAATGGCGCTTCACAAGATTGCTCTTGGCTTACACCTACCCAACAACCAGGTCCCTATTTCTAGTCTAGGTACGACGAAGCGAGCACAGTACAAGTGACCTTGCACAAGGGTCACAACCTGGCGCGAGATTTGAAACAGCGTGTGGCTATAGATAGCACTCACACCGCTTAATCTGACCAAGCCACTTCGTACCGAAGCTGTGCGTGTTCGTCGTGCACAGGGAAAATAAGGATAGCTGGAGGACTGAACACGATCAATGTATTAAGCAATACGCTATGCAAGTTGGTGGACCTAACCCAAAAGAACGCGGGGTTGTTTTTCGAGAACTAGATGTGACAGATGGTGAAAATGATCGTTGAAAGGGCTGATGTACAAAAAAACATATTTGTATCGCACATCGTGGCCGAGATTAATTACAAGAAACTAAACTGATAAGTTTGCCCTTGACACAATACTTAGCTGTACCGGGTGCGCCAGATATTGCTCCAACTTTTATCGCCTTGTAAATTATATAGGTAGAAGTTATACAGAACTGAACACAGAATACCATCAATTGCCAACTTTGCGGCCATGGGTACCCTATATAACTATAGTATACCAAAACTATACGGGGTATATATAACGACCTATTGGTCGTTAAAATTTTGAAGAATAGCGATGTAGGATTTGAGCTGGAGATTACACTACTAGTTGTTCCTTTGCGCGAGGCTCGGGGGGGGGGGGGCTTCGTTCTTGTATCTTAAGACCCCCATGCACAGACTTGAGCAATTGGCTCAGCGCTCTACAGCTTTGATTACAGACGCTAATGCGTGACTTGCTATAACCAGACACTGAGAAAATGATACCTGACAGGCTGCTCCCCCAGAGTGTACCCACCCAGTGGCACCCACTGTGTCAGGTTTATTTTCAATAATGGGGAAGGGTTCAAATTGTCCATGCTCTCGGTGAAAAAATATTACAGATATTCAAAATAGTGGCCTAAATATCAGTCACATTCCGAACCGAATGATATATTCTTGGTTTAGTACAGATTGACATGACCATTTGAACGAAAACAAAAATGTTAACACAAAATGGTTGTCGAGACACATTTCCATCCCGAGTTGTTGAGAAATCTGGCCCGCGTACCCCTCGATAGCTCACGTGTGCGGGGGCTTGTGTTGGAAACAGAACTGTACATTAGGATTAACTGTCATGTGAACTGGTTTTATTGAGATGTAACCGTGAGGTAAGTGGTCATAACTTGTGTAAAACCCGAGGTCCACATGACAGTTAATCCTTATATTTATATACATTTAGCGAAAAAGCCACTTTTGTAAATATATTTAAATCGAAAAGTGTATCGTGACAAAACCAGCCCAAAATACCCCATAGCACCCTTGGCAAAAGTTAACAGGAACAATTTCTCTTTATATTGAAACCCGATGATTTATTAAGTCAATCCTGCGCGAGTCCAAATGCGCCCAAAACATTACGCGTTCGTCTTTCCAAACCCAATGACGTGTCGATGTTGTTATGAGGCTGCAGTTATTAGCTGTTGCGCATTCACCGAGAAATAATTGCAACTAGCCACGTGGGCGCCGACCAATCGGAATGCTGGATTTAGTGATGATCACACTTAGTATGTAAATATATTGCTTTAAAAACATTTCAAATATCTCAGTAATTCCGTCAATAATCCTAACAAAAAAAAAACATAATCAATCTATAACCTCGCGTGTCACGTCTTATTTCGATTGAATATCAATCGCTATATAATCGTGAACCCCGATTAAGCATCTTTTGCTCTGATCGTTTTCGTGTTTGTCTGTATTTTTTGCACCATGCAAATGTTCAGGTGTGTGAATATAAGTTACTATGTGCACTTAACTATCTGCATACGTGTTATACGTGGTTCAGTTCTCTCATTTGATATATCAGTTTTATCTCATTCATGCTGCTCTGTCAGGAATGGACGGACTCCAGGGAAATAAGGGAGAGAAAGGAGCGCGGGGACTTCTGGGTTTCCCTGGAATCAAAGCGGAAGCAGGTTTCTTTATACATCGCTCATATTGTTGTCGTGTTGTCTGTAGCACATCTATATGTTTCTGTTATACTTATAATACACAGGTCAGGGTAAACCACCGATCAATATATAATAGCCCGATCGGACTAAAATAGATCGATTTGTCGTCATGGCACAGTGCTTACTGTTGTAAGAGAAGGAACTCTAAATTTCTTAAATATTGAAATGTTGTTTGTTCGAAGATGTTTATATTGAATATACACAGTAAATAATTATTCTTTCATCATGTCTTTCATTAGTTGTAAAAGTCAGGATCATTGTTTTCGAATTTTTGGATGAAATATAATTGTAGAATAATTTCGAGTGACGCCCCTTATCACAGATGCATGCTGGCTGTGAAGACCGATCGGTCTATGTTTAGCCCGCTCGGTCTATTATAAATCGATCGGTGGTTTAGCCAGTCTTGATAAATAGAACAAACATGAACATATACTTATACGAGAAAGACTGACATCCGTAACATATTTATGTTTTATCCACTTTCATGCTAATTTAGTAGACTCTGTTTTGAATCCCCGGTCATGTTCTATTTATTTCAAGGGAACCTCATAAAACAATAAGAAAATATTATTTGGTTCGTGCTGTCACTGGTGTGATGTCACCAATATTCAAGAACACATTTCCCCCTCGAATTACTGTGAAGTCACCACTGATTCCAAACAGGGAACCCTCAATGAAATTGAACATACTCGCATTTTCGTTTACAGCCGTTCCTTTTTTTATTATATTAAAAGAATGATATTTCTATAGAGTGACAATTTGTAAAATTCACCTAATAATAATCGCTTTTGAAATGTTCTCGCTATCGAAATAGGTCGTTAAATACTTGAACTACTTACGAGCATTATAGATTACAGAAAGACGCATTGCAGTCATAACAAATTGAACAGTGAACACGATGTCCCAAATTACAATATTATATATCATTTTAAAGAGGAAGCCCCAAAACATTGTATTTTTAACTTATTCGATGTAATACACCGTGAACATGTTGTTTTTGTGTTGAGATATCGATGTCTGTTATGTCCGCAAGTTTCTGCACAAAATCTATTATTTGCAATGGAAGGGGAATAACTCTATATACATAGATGTAGAGTTATTCCGCTTCCATTAAAAATAAACTATAGTTTGAATTTTATGAGCTATGTTCTATTGCGCTATGGGCACCTTCTGAGACACAGACGTTCCAAATGGTGATGAATTATAGTATTTTAATCATATTTTATGACAGTTATTAAAACCAAGGCACTATAACAACAAAAATCTGTGATATCGAAAAGTAAGTGGGCATTTAAATATATGTGTTATCTTTTGGGTTATGGCAAAGATAAGGTTATTTATATAAGGTTCTCACCTGTTTTACTCTCCTAGTCCTTCCAGTTATATACTTTCCTGGCGTGCTTTACCGATGGCGGTCCCGATTCAAGAGATCGCACACTTCCTTTTTAGCTCCGCCCTTCTCTCTCGTCTTTCTCCCTTGTTACCCAATCACAGACCAGTTAGAGTTCAGATGCCAAAGGTTACAGCTATTGGTTTCTTAAGGGCCAGAGGTCATAGTTCACATTGACATATTCTACACTCCTCCCTCTCCAGTTCTTGCAGAATGCATTGTGAGGACTTCTGCTATCCTATCTGGTTTGCGACTGGGTGGTTATTTAACAAATACATGTAGATAAATCCCGCTTTGTACAATTCCCTCAACAGGATGTCGTCGTTCCTCGTCGACACCATGCCAGCAGCTCAGCGTTCCTCGCTGTTCCCATATAGCCGCTCAGCGTTCCTCGCTGTTCCCATATAGCCGCTCAGCGTTCCTCGCCGTTCCCATACAGCAGCTCAGCGTTCCTCGCTGTTCCCATATAGCCGCTCAGCGTTCCTCGCTGTTCCCATACAGCAGCTCAGCGTTCCTCGCTGTTCCCATGCCAATGACTTCTAGGGTTTGACCCCTTATTTCCGCCACAGCAGCCACTACTTCGCCTATATTCTTTGGGCTAGAAAATGCCCTGCTCCCTGCAAAGTACGGTCCATCCGTCTCTACCAGCAATCTTTCGTCCGGAACACTCCTCAAGGCCTCTTTCTGCTCTTCATCAAAATGTTTCACCAGCCCAGTAAACCCAAAATAACAATTTGGTAACTCCATCCATTCCCTCAGTACTTCAGATCTCTGTGAGCAACAATGGAGATGCAGTGGTTGGTCGACAAGCCTCATTCTCCTAATGATGTTCAATGCAATCCTTGCCACTCGATCTCCATACCTGCTGGCTCCTCTAAGGTGTAGAATGATGGGCTTACTGGGCATGCTTAATTTCAGGAGGTCTATGAACAGCCGTTCTTGTAAGTCGAATGAGGATGGGTGACTAGTATCATCCAGGCCAATCTCTCCCAAAGCACACACCGAACGATGGTTCAGATAATCTCTAATAAGATCCAGGGTGCGGCTTGAAGCCTGCCGATAGTTTTTCGGGTGAAACCCTATAGCTGTTCTCCACCTCTGACCAAGATCCACTGTCCAGGGGTAAGACTCCGGATCACAAAATACCGCAACCCCACCGATTACGCTACATGGGACCTTTCCGTCCGGAAATCCCTCAAAATATTGGTCCCAACAAAGGGTATCGGTGCCCTTGTTCGCTCGCTCCAGAATCCGATCCGGGTGGAAATGACTGTCATATAATTTGAGCAGTGGCTTTGGGGGAGGATCAGCGAGAGCGTCTTCACACTCCACCCAGGCCTCCAAACTGTCATCCTCCAGTTCTATCTCCAAAGCTCCGCCCTTCTCGGTCTCCATGGGGCAGGTCTGGTGTTCTCCCTGGGACTCTAAGAACATTTCTTCCTCTGGTGGAGACTTTGGTGCTGACTCTATACTGCTATCCTGACTGTCTGTGGCCCCAGACTGGCTCAACCCGGTGAGGGGTCGAGTCAAAGTACCGGGCTCTTCAGGCACCCTCTCTTCGACTTGAGTCTTCCGATCCATCTCGGTTAGGGGACGGACCATAGAATAATCCTCCGTAAATAATCCTCCGTAAGATAGACTGCTATCCTGACTGTCTGTGGCCCCAGACTGGCTCAACCCGGTGAGGGGTCGAGTCAAAGTACTGGGCTCTTCAGGCACCCTCTCTTCGACTTGAGTCTCCCGATCCATCTCGGTTAGGGGACGGACCATAGTATAATCATCCGTACTCACCAGTACCTCCTGGGTAGCAATCGTCTGGTCCCACCCGGTTAGCGGTAGGATCATAGGCGACTCTACATCTTCATTGGTGGAGCACTCCTGATCCAACCCGGTGAGGGGTCGAACCACAGAAGCACTTCTCCCATATAAACCGGTCTTAAGTCTGACCTTAAAGGTGCTCTTAGAAAGTAACTGCATTATTACGCCCGGTCCCTTCCAGTTCACCGACAGTTTTTTATTTTTCCCCTTGATAACTGCTGTGTCGCGTAGGTAAACTATATCTCCCAACTTAAATGGTTTACAAAACATCCTGGCATCGTACTTTTTCTTCATTTGGACCTGAGACTGTTTTAGTTTATCTCTAGCAATCTCATGGGCGACCCTCATTGTATTTTCCAGTTCCAAAACAAACTCAGGTATATTTTCCATGCTTTTATGAGGGAAATTTGTGGGGTACATGAGGTCGACGGGTTTGGTTACCTCTCTGCCCAACATCAAACGATTCGGAGTGAAACCGGTTTGCCGACAAACCGATGATCGCAAAGCTCCAGCTATTTGGGGTAGGAAAATGTCCCAACTTTTCTGTTTTTTGCCCACAAAGCAGCGCACCGCGTCCATTAAAGTTCTATTATATCTTTCGCATTGGCCATTAGCGGATGGTCTATATGGCGAGCATCGGAGCTTATCAATATTCAGTGCCTTACACATTTCCGCAAAAAGATCGCTCTCAAAGTTCCGCCCTTGGTCTGTCAAAATCCCAAATGGAAGACCAAAGCGAGTAAAGAATTCATTTATCGCTGCCCGTGCCGTAACAATAGCTGTTTGAGAAGGTAATGGAATACATTCCACCCATTTGGTGAAAGAGTCAACGATCATGAGGACATATTCATTTCCCTGTTCTGTCCTCGGTAATGGCCCCAAAAAGTCCATGTGCACGCGTTCCATAGGTGCCCCCATTTGAATTTGTTGAAGTGGAGCGCGAGGGTGCCGGCTTTGCTTTTTACAAACATTGCAAGTCTTGCAGGCTGCCACCCAGATCTCAACATCGTTATTTAGCCCAACCCAATAACCAATTTCCTTGACCCGCTCTTTCGTTCTACTCATTCCTTGGTGTCCAGAAAGTGGAACATTGTGGCATAACTCAAATATTTCTTTTCTCATATTAAATGGAACCACTATAACTTTTCGCCCAGTCTTGCGGGTTCTATACAAAACATTATCATTATCAAGAACGCAAAGTTCCTTATTTAACCAATAATTTTTGGCAGCAGGGCTAGATATCAGTAAATCCCCTTCCGAAGGTTCCACAGTGTTGATTAGCCAATTCAAAATAAGTTTGAGATCTGGGTCAGCTTCTTGAGCTAGCTTAATATCGTCCGATGAGTGCTTTTGAAATTCCACTAACTGGACCGATGGTTTATGTTCAGGACCTGACCCCTTTCCGGTTAGGGAAAGGGCCATAGGATCCTTGGTTTCTCTATTTATAGTCTCTCCACCCGGATCCCAGGTCTCGTGTAGGCCTAATGGAGTATTTGGGATCAAAGGCTGTGTAAGCAACTTATTGGGGACCTCTTTGTGAGGGTTAGTCAGGTTAATTTGAGGAGAATCCATGGTTGGTGTTACTCCAGCTGAGGCCCAAAATAAATTTAAATCAAAATTAGCGCCTTGCTCCCTTTTTCCAATTCGTGAAATGGCAGACAGAGGTATTATGTCATTCACTTCTTCCTCAAATTTCTTTCTCTTCAACTCCACCCTTTTGCAGTAGGAACATCCCCCACAAGGCAGCGATTCAATCCCAGTTTCTGCTTTACAATATTCGTCCCATGGGATCCTACTCAGCGCATCTGCATTCGAATGTTTTTCACCCTTCCGAAATACTATTTGCATGTTAAATTGACTTAATTCGAGGAGCCATCTAGCCAATTGGCCTTGGGGCTCCTTGAAATTCATCAACCACGTAAGACTGCTGTGGTCTGTACGGAGCGTAAAAGGTTTGCCCAATAAATAATGCTTGTATTGGCGAGTAAAACATACGACAGCTAAAAGTTCCTTACGTGTGGTGCAATAATTCCGCTGTTCCTTTGATAAAGCTAGACTTCCATAGCAAATAACTTTTTCTTGCCCATTTTGTATCTGAATTAATTCAGCCCCCATACACGTTTGTGAACAATCGGTATCTAGCAGATATGGGTCGGTTTTATTCGGAAGGGCCAATACTGGTGGGCTCGTTAGAAGTTTCCGAAGGTTTTGCCAGGCAGATTCTTCAGAATCTCCCCATGAAAAAGGTTTTTTCCTTATAGAATCGTATAAAGGTTTGGCAAGTTCTGCAAAACCTTTAACAAAGTTACGGTGATAGTTAACCAACCCCATAAACCTCTCCACTTCCTTCGCCGAACGTGGACGTGGCCAATCTTTGACTACTTGAGTTGCACTATCCCCCATTTCTAGCCCGTTTGCACTTATGACTCTTCCAAGGAATTGCACTTCTTTTTGGAACAGAAGACATTTCCGGGGTTTTAGTTTTAAGCCATATTCTCGAAACCTCAATAAAACTTCTTTTAAATTGTTTATGTGCGAATCTACTCCCTGCCCCATAACCAAACAATCGTCTACAAATGCCAAAGTGGTCTTCCAGAGAAGCCCGCGCAACACGAGATTCATTGCCCGACAGTAACTAGCCACCGCGCCCGTCAGTCCAAAACTTAAACGTTCAAACTCAAAAATCCCGTATTTAGTAATAAACGCAGTCTTAGGTTGGTCTTCCTCTTTGATACGGAGCTGGTAATACGCCTGGTTGCAGTCCAATTTTGACGCCCATTCGTTGTCAGCTAGGGCCGCTAGACAATCATCGACTAGCGGTAGGGGAAATTGATCTTTTTTGGTTACCGCGTTCAATTTTCGATAATCTAAGCACCACCGTACCGTATGGTCAGGTTTACGGATAAGAACCGGTACTGAACACCACTCAGACATAGAAGGTTTAATTATTCCGGCGCCCAAAAGTTTCTTCAAGTGCGACTCCTCCTCCCCCGCAAAGGCTTCCGGGGTCCTACGCATTCTTAATTTAACGGGTGTTGCATCACCAGTAGGAATGGTGTGCTCTATAGCCGTAAAATGCCCAAGATCATACTCGTGGGTAGCAAAAATGTCTTGGAATTCTATTAATAAGTCTTTTAATTTCAATTGTTCTGAATAATTCAAGTGTACTATTGACCTTTCAAAAAGTTGGGATAAATGTGGGGGCAATGTTGAGATATTTCCATTTTCCACCACAGTTTCATTGACTCGTGGGTGATTATCGCAAAACCTTTCCGAGGTCAGTGAACTAATCTCAGAAACATGAGAGATTTGACGGTTTTTCCTCAGCGTTACCCAAGACCCGGTAGGATTCAAAATGCAACAAAGTATTTCAGTGGTCCCTTTACTGTGTAACGAACACCCCACAATTATCTTATCCCCTATAACCGGTTCTACTATAAAATCGTGGGCCATGGAATTTACTCGACAACTGACCAGCCTACCTGTACGAGGGGGAATCACACATTTATTGGAAATCATTACCGGTTGAATCCTTTCTTCCGGTTTTTTATCACTCATCCTTCGGTTAGAAAACAAATGGGAACCTATGTGTACGTCACTCTCCCTCCCGGGGCCTGCCCCAACTATCATACTCTCGCCAAGTTGGTCCTCAGGCAGTAAAACCGGGAGATCAAAACTTGCAGCCATATTCTCACCAAGTTGGTCCTCCGGCAGCAAGGCCGGGAGATCAAAACTTGCTGTCATATTCTCACCAAGTTGGTCCTCCGGCGGCAAGGCCGGGAGATCAAAACTGGCAGTCCTACTCTCACCAAGTTGGTCCTCCGGCGGCGAAGTCGGAAGATCAAAACTTGCAGTCATACTCTCGCCAAGTTGGTCCTCCGGCGGCAAGGCCGGAAGATCAAAACTCTCAGTCATACTTTTACCAAAAAGATGAGGACACTTCCTATTGACTGTACCAATTCCCACCAGTCCAAATGTACACAAGGGACTACCACAAGATATAGGAATGAGTTCGTTATTGAGGTGGAGTTCATCATTTAAGAGATCTAAGGTCATACAATGTTTTTTCATGAAATCATACCCTAAGAGCATTTGATCATAAATGGGTGCTACATAGAAATTCTCCTGGAAGGTTTGGGTTCCTAATTTAATCTCTACTGGCCCTACATATAACCCTCCCATACCAGAATTCCTGGCGGCTAACTTCAAGTTCACATGATTTATAATTGGCGGTGTTATAGTAAAACCTTCAAAAATCTTATCGGAAATTATGGAGACTTCTGCGGCTGAATCTATTACCGATTCCACTTCCATACCATTTAGAAATACATTCACCATCGCCAACGGTCTTTGAACCTTATGAATCCCAACTTCCGGATCGGCTGGTAAAGAGTTGCTGAGAATGTTAGGTAGAGTTTTTCCCTCTAAATCTCCCAGCAACCCTTGACAGGCCTGGTCCCTCAAAAGTGTTTGGGCTGTGATAAAGTTTGAGACTGCCATCGAGTCCTTTAAACCATTGAGTACCAAACCCTCTCGCGCCGTAAACTCTGATGTTAAATCGATCAAAATTCCCTCCGATACTGAAATAACCTCGGGTATTGTATCACTTGAGAAATTTATCAAATCGTCAGGTATTGATTTAACTATTGAATCCATTAAGTTGTCGGGTATTGGGTTAACTTTATTGGATACCCGGCTGATATTATTGAGGGGAAATGGCTCCCCTTTAACGGACAATTCATTTACATCTGTGTAATCAATATTTACATTTATTAGCTCATTCTTACCAACTTCCTTGAGACCATCTACCAATGGAGCCGGAATCAGGCCTCTTGACCCGACTCTCTGAAGTTTGACATGCCCATTTTGTTTCCGGTTTCCGCATTTTCCGGAGGCGCTGAACGATTAAAGGGCTTGCCACTGGGACAATTACGAGCGTAGTGGCCCCTACCCCCACAAGAAAAACAGGTAAACCTCCCTCCATTTTCCTTACTAAACCGGTTAGGCCTCTGATCATTTCCGCGCCCCCTTCCACGACCTACTCCGGGTTGAAGGTTAGATATTTGACGCATCAAAACTCCGTAGCCATCCTCAGTATTGGAGGCTTGCGACTTAACTTCTACTCTCGATACTCCCGGAGAATATTCACTTTCAAATGCCCCAACACTTCGTACTTCCCTTTTTCTTCCCAGGGCTTGAGTGGCTTGAATGTATTTCACCTTTTTTACTGCATCTTCTATGTTTGGTAGTTGGAGCCCGTTGGTATAATCCCCAGAATTCCGATCGTAAAGCCCTTGACAAAATCTGGCCACAGCTTGTCCCATTATAATTTTTTCCGGTGACCCTTTCCATACTTTAGAAGCCTTCATAAGAACCCGATCCGCCCACTCCTGTAGGAGTTCATCTCTATTTTGGGTCATACTCAAGAATTGGGCGCTTAGAGTTTCGGGCGGTTGTTGGGCCCCATAATGAACCACCAATTTGTCCATCACGGCTTGGAAACCCAAATCCGGATGATTTTCGGAAAGAAAAGCGTAGTAGTCAAGAACCTTTCCCTCCAAGCTTAAACATAAGGCCGTTAATTTCTCAACTGCAGTCAATTGATGTAAAACAGCGAAGCTTTCAAACTTAGCCCGAAAACCTTCAAAGCTATTGCGGCCATCAAATTTCAATCCATGAGGGAGATTGGGAAACTTATGTCTTCGACCCCTTTCCTGAACATGGTCCCGATCATTCCCATTAAAGTGAGGCGGAGGATCTCTCCAGTCATTGTTCCCATGTCGCCCATGTGCATAGCGTTCACCTTGATCATTTCGACGGACAAGGAATTCATCGCGGTCTCTTAAATCGTACTCGGGTCGAGGATTAGGCTTATCCCTACACCCTTGAGGGTGATATAACATTTCCGGGCTAACGTCCCGACTGTGTCGGCGCATTTCATTTCTGTTTGAACATTCACGACGAATCGGTCTGGGGCTTTTATCCCCATGCTGGTGCGGAGAATAGCATCTGTCCGCGCGCTCCCGTCGGTATGGTTCTAAACTACTAGCACTAGTCTGTTCCGCCGACAAATCCGGATAAAAACCATGCCTATGCGCGGAATGACGTTTGTCCCTACTCTGTTGGCGCATATCGGGTCTATAATCACCGTGTCCACTTGGGGAACCCTGTCTATCATCGCGTTCTATGTGGCGCGGTTCTGGAACACCAGTAGAGTAATGCCCCCTGCGCGGAGAATCCCGGCGACATTCTATCTCGCCTCGATGGGATTCCGGACTCAAATATTCTCGTCTGCCCGACGAATATGGTCGGTTGTCACGTTCTAAACGGCGTGATTCTGACTGTATAGAGTGTCGTCTGTGCGGTGAACCACGACTGACGGCTAATTTGTTTGGTCGCGATTCAGGACTCTCTCTACGTTTTAGTGGAGAATGCTGCGAGTCAACATATTTGATACGTCGCGGCGATACAAGTCTGTCTGCGCGCTCCATGCTTGGTTCCGAGTGGCGATGTCGCCTGCGTGGTGAATGAACCTTGTGTCGCGATTGGTGATTATCTCTACTTCGTTGCGTAGAATAATGCGTGTCAACATACTCTGTATGCCGCGGAGAAGCAAGTTTGTCTATGCGCGACTGTAGACGACTCATGGTTCGACTATGTGAGGCGTCTTGTGAAACTACCTTGCGTTTGGCTACCACATTCTTAAACGGAGAATGGTCACTCCCCCCTTCTGAAAGTGAGAGTTTCCTGTTATCATGCCTGCCTGCAACTGTAATATCATGCAGCCTATTCTCCACCCCCAAAAGATCAGGAATATCCCTACTCCTGTGAGAAGGCTTAGACAGGCCCCGTATAGGCCTAACCGATTTATCCACATCGCGGTTTCGTAGATGCTGGGTCGGAGAACATGCATGAGGACTGACCATTTTAAGAGTCAACTTCGGATGTTGAGGTGAGTTTGGTGAATTTGTACAGACTCGTTGAAACTCCGGTGTGGCCCCCTGAGATGTACGACGAGGGTCCACATATAATTGCATTTGTGATAATTGGTGACTTAAATAATTGACATACTTATGTTGATGCTCTAACCGCTCAATTGTGTCATCCCTGTTAAAAGTCGAACCATGATTGTAGGACGCTAACCGACTATGAGAGGCCGTTGATACATTCGACCCTGACCGGCTAAGGTCCGAGTCCGAAAAGGAATCGCGGGGGCTCCCCTTACATGGAGTCGGTGCCTTCGCCAATAAATTAGAGGATTTGATATCAAAATTGATCAGCGAACCTGTCAGCGATGTTTTAGCAGTGGAGGTTAATTTATGTAAACCCGATCGGTCCGGTTTCGGACTGGAAGAAGCAGGAATGGAACCCTCAAAACTGATAGCAGGGGGCTGAGATGTGGAAATTTCTCCCTGTCGTTGAATGTCAGCATCGCGTTCAACTGACTGGTCCATCCCAAGGTCCGAAACCGAAGATTTTGATTTGCCCTCATCATCTGTACCTAACCGCGCTCTCACCCCATGTAATTCCCTCTCCCTACCCTTATGAAAATGGGTATGCTCCTGTGGAAAAGGGTCGGTTGCCGGAGGGGTAGGCGGTCCCTCAAAATCTCCCCGAACAGCCGGATTGCGATCAAACTCCTCAACCAACTCCTCGAGACGTTCAAGCGTTTCTTGGTCGCACAAGCGGGGGGCGCTGGACTCCATACCCGCAAAAATACGAAAATCGATAAGCGGCAACAATTTATCGATCGAAGTTGCTAAAGGCAACTTGTGCAAAATTTCCGGGAGTAAATTCCCATATACATGCCTGTTATACAAAAGTATATCCGCACGTTTTCGCCCGATGCCCGGCAAAGAAAAAAGCTCTCGATACGAGCAAAAATTTATGGCTAACATGAACATGAGGAAATCTCAAAACACAATAGTGTCAATAAAGTCCAGATGAATACACAATAGTGTCAAGAACAACCCCCAAAAAATGGCAGCCCGTGAGACGTCGGTCTATAGGACTTGTAACAAAATAAAGGGAAGAAAACTTCAGCAAGTTACAATTCTGACAGCTACACTGTCACCGAGACTGAGATTATTCCATCGTGCACTGGCTCAAGGGAGACAGAAAAAAGCAATAACATGATATACCCATAGCCGGAGACAAATGTGTCTAGTGCTAATACCTGAATAGAGGCATATATATCGCAAAGAATCTTTAAAATGCCCTTGAATCTTCAAATTAGACAAAAAATATCCACCTGAGCAACATGAGGTCACGTGACCAAAACATCCGTTTCTGGGAAAAGAAACAGGAAAATATAAACAAAAGCACGTGGAGCTATACCCCGTGTCGCCCACCGCCAAACCACGTGTCCCAGACACTTCGACAAAACACGGAAAGAAGCAGTCTTAATATACGCCAATTCCGACAAAATACGGAATGAAAAAGTATCTATAGGCGCCCATTCCAACCAAGGTGGCAAGTGAGAATAACAAAAAATACCCGAAAAAAGTTAGAGCCGAGTGGAATCCCCAACTTTCCCGTTGCCGATAGAATTGAATTACAACGTCAAAACACCACGACAAAGCCAATATCCTCGTCGCCAATGTGTTATCTTTTGGGTTATGGCAAAGATAAGGTTATTTATATAAGGTTCTCACCTGTTTTACTCTCCTAGTCCTTCCAGTTATATACTTTCCTGGCGTGCTTTACCGATGGCGGTCCCGATTCAAGAGATCGCACACTTCCTTTTTAGCTCCGCCCTTCTCTCTCGTCTTTCTCCCTTGTTACCCAATCACAGACCAGTTAGAGTTCAGATGCCAAAGGTTACAGCTATTGGTTTCTTAAGGGCCAGAGGTCATAGTTCACATTGACATATTCTACATATAGTATTCCATCAGGTGTATAAACTCGTGGACTAGACGCTGGCTCTATGAGGCTACGTCGTTACACTATGCACGCCTCATGGCGGCGAACAGAGCAGAGCGTCGGAGCGTCATAGAGCCAGTGGTCTAGTCCAATAAACTCGGTGGTACTGGACTGTCCTGTATTTCTTAACAGTGATTCTTTGGACGTACCATCGAATGCCGGATAAAAATCGTCCTCTGGAGTTGGTAGATAAACTATTATATTAATACTATAATAGCATTGTGTGTTTTGAAATGTGAGCAACCTCAATGAGTTAGAGGTATAAAATAACCTAAAATTTTGTAACTTCGAAGAGTAAATCACGTTACACATGAATACGCAGTTACAGTACATGTGATGAGGTCGCGGATTTATGGAATATTAGGTTTTTTTTAATCAGCAATAAACAAGATATAAGTCCTGATTTAATATATTCATCCATGTTCAGAAATCGGAACTGTGAAATTCTTTCAATCAAATGGCAGTGTTCTCAAACAAAAAGAAAAGTCGTTCAAACCATTGTTGTTCAGAATTCACTAGATTGAATCTGAGAAAAGTTTACATCGTAAAAAATCGAGAAATCAAGGTAAATCACATTTAAGTTGATGTATGAAATCTAGTATTTTCATTTCAGGTTTACCTGGTCCGATGGGTCCTCCTGGAGAATCTGGTTTCCAAGGTAACGTAACTCGACAGATAAATGTCTGGAAATATTCGTGTGAATTTATCATTCGATAAGTGACTTTAAAGTTTCACCTTTCAAATGTACACCTAGGTCTTACACCCCCCCCCCCCCCATATGGTGCAATTTTAATGGCGACAAATGTCAAAATCACTTAATAAGTAACCCTGAATGTAGTTGTCGCTACCTAAACGAGGACGCTTATCATTACCTTTTCACTTGTCCCTTTTATCAAAAAGAAAGGGCCAAACTCGAAGAAACAATAGTGCGAATTGGACAATATCAACTACATGTTGCCGATCTAGTTTGTGGATCAGTCTCACTTTCCACTGAAGGAAATTACCAATTTTTGCAGCTGTCCAAAAATATATTATAAACTCACTGCGATTTGTCGATGAACAGATGCATTACATTTAGTGAACATCACCAGCCGTATATTAACTTAAGTCGAGAACAACATGCACTAAACATAAACATATGATATAAAAATATCTTCCCGTATTACCCCATACCAATCTTGAAGTTGAACATTCCATATTGTATGTGTGTTTTGTCTGAATTTTTGTTTTGTGTTCAACATTTATACATTTAAATTTTTCTTCTGTACACTATCATCGTTTTCCTGGGGCCTGTACTATAGAATACAATTGCCGTGTTTGATCATGTGGGGCACACAGAAGGTGTCGATTACCATAGACCTCCACTCTTATTCTTACAGTGAAAAGGCGACTTCTTGCAACGCCTCGTTTACATGCATGGTGACCAATAAAATAATAGGTTTACCACGTGTGACTTGATTGACCAATGAAAAAAATATTCATCGGAGACACTCAGTGATATGTTATCGCTAGTGCATGGGTAATGCGTGTTCAATTGTATTAGTGGTAATCGGTATCCTTTAAATAATCGCTCAGTGAGTGCGCCGCAACCGTTCGTGCAGTGTGTTATATGTCATCAATGGTTATCGTCTGTTCCAACAATTCAAGTTCTAAGATGTATTTCAATTTCTAGTTGGGTTCTCATGCAAAATCGCTGGAGTATTATATTGAATACCATTCTGATCAAACCCAATCACCCATCGGTAATGAGCACACGACGGGTATAATCTACTCTATTACAATACAGTGGTATATTGCGCTTCACGCCTCCTGTGTACCTCCCATAGCATTGTACACCTGTTGAAACACGGCAATTGTAATTCTATAATTGGGACAGTCACACCTCTAGTTGTGACATATATCGGCCATGAATTGCTGAGAATTTGAGACTGAACCATGCTGCAAATTAAGTCAGCCCAGTATAAGATTTCCAAGCACTTAGCAACGATAACGTGATCGATATAATTCCTGGGGAAAGGAGCTCCACCTAAGTTGCTATTACTTGTGCTCCTATCCCCATTATTTCTTCCTACATTAGTCTTATAAATAAATTTGTTTGAAATGTATGTATGGGATGCTCAATACAATATGAAACAAACAAAAAACCATATGGAGACGCATGTATTATAACATAATTAATTGAGAATTGGTAATTAATAAAGGTAAATATAGTTTCAATTTATTTGGAAACTCGTGCTGCGTCCATACCTGGAAACATAAGTTTAGTCCATTCTCAATGAGTGAGTCCAATATGTCTTATATTATATTTTATTACACGCTTGTTCCCAGAAGTACAGTGTTATTGCTGTTCCATATTTACAAATGCGTATGGAACGTACGTTCCATACGCATCTCGTTGACGTAAAATTACGTACATGACGTTCGCCTCAACCATGAAACCGGAATTATAAAATAAAAGCATCATCACACATGACAAAACACGCCCTCTATGTGCCTAAATAAACCTTCTAAGCCTGTATTTTAATGCACGGATTCTAGGACGCGAAGCGTGTAATAAACACAGAACGACACACGCCTCGAGTTCTACCCTTCCGCGACAGCACGAGTGCCGTATCGACAAACCCATTTACACATCGTGTCGTTCTGTGTATTTATTATATTACATTACATAACCCCTTATTCAATTCATTAAACCCATTATATATAATAATGATATACAACGGTCATTGTGCAGAGTGTACCCAAATATAGTATTATTGCGCAAAGTGACCTTTGACTTCCGGTTTGTCGTATGTTACATGTTTTCGTTACGTACGCTAATTCGATATTTGTCACTATTGTTGATTTAGTTTGAACAACTATTTCCTTAAATTTACGCCATTATATACGTCAGAGTCTTATTTATCTGGGACTATTTCTTTACTCGGACAAACAATGCATAGTTACGTAAAACGTCATCACATGCCTCATAGAAGCCGCTGTTAGTTTCCCCTCTCATTTCTTGATTTAAGTATGTTTTATGGAGGTTTTAAGTATGTTTTATGGAGGTTTTATGGAGGTTTTATGGAGGTTTTAAGTATGTTTTATGGAGGTTTTAAGTATGTTTTATGGAGGTTTTAAGTATGTTTTATGGAGGTTTTAAGTATGTTTTATGGAGGTTTTAAGTATGTTTTATGGAGGTTTTAAGTATGTTTTATGGAGGTTTTATGGAGGTTTTAAGTATGTTTTATGGAGGTTTTATGTATGTTTTATGGAGGTTTTAAGTATGTTTTATGGAGGTTTTAAGTATGTTTTATGGAGGTTTTAAGTATGTTTTAAGTATGTTTTATGGAGGTTTTAAGTATGTTTTAAGTATGTTTTATGGAGGTTTTAAGTATGTTTTAAGTATGTTTTATGGAGGTTTTAAGTATGTTTTATGGAGGTTTTAAGTATGTTTTATGGAGGTTTTATGGAGGTTTTAAGTATGGAGGTTTTAAGTATGTTTTATGGAGGTTTTAAGTATGTTTTATGGAGGTTTTAAGTATGTTTTATGGAGGTTTTAAGTATGTTTTATGGAGGTTTTAAGTATGTTTTATGGAGGTTTTATGGAGGTTTTAAGTATGTTTTATGGAGGTTTTAAGTATGTTTTATGGAGGTTTTAAGTATGTTTTATGGAGGTTTTAAGTATGTTTTATGGAGGTTTTAAGTATGTTTTATGGGGGTTTTAAGTATGTTTTATGGAGGTTTTATGGAGGTTTTAAGTATGTTTTATGGAGGTTTTAAGTATGTTTTATGGAGGTTTTAAGTATGTTTTAAGTATGTTTTATGGAGGTTTTAAGTATGTTTTATGGAGGTTTTAAGTATGTTTTATGGAGGTTTTAAGTATGTTTTATGGAGGTTTTAAGTATGTTTTATGGAGGTTTTATGGAGGTTTTAAGTATGTTTTATGGAGGTTTTAAGTATGTTTTATGGAGGTTTTAAGTATGTTTTAAGTATGTTTTATGGAGGTTTTAAGTATGTTTTATGGAGGTTTTAAGTATGTTTTATGGAGGTTTTATGGAGGTTTTAAGTATGTTTCATGGAGGTTTTAAGTATGTTTTATGGAGGTTTTAAGTATGTTTTATGGAGGTTTTAAGTATGTTTTATGGAGGTTTTAAGTATGTTTTAAGTATGTTTTAAGTATGTTTTAAGGAGGTTTTAAGTATGTTTTATGGAGGTTTTAAATATGTTTTATGGAGGTTTTATGGAGGTTTTAAGTATGTTTTATGGAGGTTTTATGGAGGTTTTAAGTATGTTTTATGGAGGTTTTAAGTATGTTTTATGGAGGTTTTAAGTATGTTTTATGGAGGTTTTAAGTATGTTTTATGGAGGTTTTAAGTATGTTTTATGGAGGTTTTAAGTATGTTTTATGGAGGTTTTAAGTATGTTTTATGGAGGTTTTAAGTATGTTTTATGGAGGTTTTAAGTATGTTTTATGGAGGTTTTATGGAGGTTTTAAGTATGTTTTAAGTATGTTTTATGGAGGTTTTATGGAGGTTTTAAGTATGTTTTATGGAGGTTTTAAGTATGTTTTATGGAGGTTTTATGGAGGTTTTAAGTATGTTTTATGGAGGTTTTAAGTATGTTTTATGGAGGTTTTAAGTATGTTTTATGGAGGTTTTATGGATGTTTTAAGTATGTTTTATGGAGGTTTTAAGTATGTTTTATGGAGGTTTTAAGTATGTTTTATGGAGGTTTTAAATATGTTTTATGGAGGTTTTAAGTATGTTTTAAGTATGTTTTATGGAGGTTTTAAGTATGTTTTATGGAGGTTTTAAGTATGTTTTATGGAGGTTTTATGGAGGTTTTAAGAATGTTTTATGGAGGTTTTATGGAGGTTTTAAGTATGTTTTATGGAGGTTTTAAGTATGTTTTATGGAGGTTTTAAGTATGTTTTAAGTATGTTTTATGGAGGTTTTAAGTATGTTTTATGGAGGTTTTAAGTATGTTTTATGGAGGTTTTAAGTATGTTTTATGGAGGTTTTAAGTATGTTTTATGGAGGTTTTAAGTATGTTTTATGGAGGTTTTATGGAGGTTTTAAGTATGTTTTATGGAGGTTTTAAGTATGTTTTATGGAGGTTTTAAGTATGTTTTATGGAGGTTTTGGATCAATTAATAAATATAGACTGCAACTCGTCCCAGATTTATAGCGATATTTACAAAGCTCGTCTAGTAAATTAGGTCTGGTCTTAATTTACTGGACGAATTTTGTAAATTTCGCTATAAACCAGGGCGGAGTCTGGAAAAAAATTGCACATATAGGGCCCAAAAAGTTTTTTTCCGACCCCGAGGGACCCATCACCCCATTTGTGCAAAAAAAAAAATAATTCTCCAAAATTTTGGGGACCCACCCCCCCCCCCTTTCTCATGTTTTTATCAAAATTTTAGAGTTTTTTTTAGCCGTTCTTCAATAACTGTGTTAACTGCCTTTCAATCCCATTCCACTATCCTTTTTTGGTGCAAACTCTTGATGTGTACCATTAAGACTCAAGCAATAACATGCTTAATTGGTAAACACAGATCAGAAAAACGAAAAATAAACTGTATTTCCAGGTGTATTCTGGTGTTTTCAGTATCTAACAACAATAATAAAGCATTTTTTAAATACACTATGTCACAAATCTCCCTAGACCCCATTATAGCCTTAATATATCGAGTGTGTTGTGTCTGACAGAGAACACTGGCCAGTGTAAATAGGAGTAAACAGGTCAGGGGTTCCACAATTATTTCTGCATGACCAAAAAACGCTTTAGTCTTATCCACCGGGGAGGGGTGGGGGAGGGGAATTGTTTTTGGTTAGGTATACACATAGATATATGGTTATTATACCCCCCCCCCCCCCATATTATAAATTTATGAGATATCCTTTTCAATTTCATGTTATGCAACAATCAGGTTAATGATATCTAGTCACCATTGAGTATTCACCATGTAGTATCCAATTTGTGATACAGTTTTTTTGTTTTGTTACTTTTATTCAGGTAATATATTAATTTTGTTACTAAATATTTCTTCCGTTGATCATAAGTTTCCTGAACGCTATTACGGTGGTCCACTGTGAAGTGGGCCGGGATCCTGTGAAATCCAGAATGTTGCTAAATCTGAGGCTAAAGAGTCACTATAGCTGCCTATATAGCCCTATACCAACAAGCATGGTACTAACCTGCTTACAAACAACATTACATGGTCAATACTTGTAAATTGTTTGAAAAAAACCCATTTTGGAAAACATTTAAAAGCACGATATTTTCGGCCTCTGGACCACCCACCCACCCCGGCCCTATATACGGAATTTTTTTGCAGACTCCCCCCTGTATAAACTGGGGACTCGTAGATCCTCTATATATTATATTTTATTATATTATATGTATTACTTGGTTGATTTTTCTATTTTCTATGTAAAATGTACTTTCCAACGAAACACCACCACGTGAAATCGAGCTACTCTGAATTGTATGCATGTATCATATCACAGGACCACCAGGCAGGAACGGCACAGATGGACTTATTGGGAAGAGGGGCAGACGGGGCAGGAAAGGCGACCCTGGTGATGCGGGTATACCTGGTCTCCATGGCGACCGCGGATTTAAGGGAGATAGAGGACCAAAGGGCGATGTGGGATTCCGTGGATCACTAGATACATGTCCTTGTGAGTAGCCTACATATAGACGTAGCCCAATAGTATCATGCGCGCAACCTCTACATACACTGTCCATTGTACCCACACCAACGAACTGATCTCATTCATATACCATGATATCGCTTCAAGCGTTTCCTACAAAACTCTTTTGCTTGGCGACAACGAATTTTTTTTATTAGAAGCAACAAAACCTTTAAAAACGGGACGTATTATGAAATTGGTATGTCCGTCCGTCCGTTGGTTTTTGCTTCCAGACGGTAACTTTAAATAGGCTCACATGAATGGAATGAAATCTGGTATGTAGATTTACTAGCACAAAAATACAGGTCAAGTTCAAATTCGAGTTCCGGACGCCAATTTTCACCAAAGTTAAGGCCCTTTTTGTTGAAATTTGCGCTCAATTTTCGTCTCCGCACGATAACTTTAATAAGTCTAAACTAGATCGGATGAATTTGGTAAGTGAGCTTACTAGCCCAACTTACAGGTCAAGTTTGGATTTGAGTTTGTTTTGGCCCTTTGTTGGAATTACCATGGGCGTATATTCATGCCCTATCGATGCTCTTTTACAAATATAAATCCACCATGTCAAAAACAGTCCTGGAGTAATTTTCGCGATGTTTTGGCAAACAGAGTTACCGGGTTATCATGCACTCAAAAAAGTTAAGTCTATCGCTGAAATGTGTAATGAATTTGTTTTCGGAGTAAAGTTATCATCTAGTAATGACTGGTTGTGGCTAATGTTGTGTCAATACTTCGCAAATAAGCCATGCATTCTTTTGCAGTCACTTCACATGTATAGCGCACCATAGCTGTTGCTTTTGTGTTTTAACCAGACGCAGTGTATAACGCAGTGTATACCATTAGTATATCACAAGCTGCATTGTTGATGCCCTTGGGAATTAATAGATCAATATTTTTTCGCAAATAGGAGGCTACTTTAATCCCATAATTATGTAAGCGTGGTGCTTGATTCAGATGAAAACATTTCAAACCAAGGAACTTATCCATAATATGGGAACAGGCAGTTAGGCTGATGGCTGTTGCCTTTTTGTTTGAAACTATAATTATTAATATATAACAGATATGGCACAGTAGCATGTTATATATACGTCTCCGAAACATGCCGAATGTTGCTCTTTGAACATGTCTGAAACTATACAACACACAAGGCGCCTACTTTTAGAAGCAAATGCAAATTTTTTTGGGATTGGGACGGTTTCGAACCACACCATGACGGCGAGCACGCCTTGCGACTCAAAGTCCGACGTCAATACCACACGGTCACTGAAGTGACTCCCCCCCCCCCCCCCAAAAGGAAGCTCAAGTGGCCGCTGTATTCCGACATCGCACTTATAATTATTAATATTTTCACATATATATGTCAGCTTGACGTAAGATGAAAACATATTTAAAACCCCGGAACTTATCCATACTCTGGGAACAGGCAGTTAGACTGATTCGCGACTCATTCGATATCTGCTATTCGTAGTATAGCCCATGTTTACCAATTCTCAAACTCATAACCGGCGCGTCCATTGTAAAGAGCACTATCACGTTGCGTAATATGCGCACCACAACACGGCCTTAAATTTTAGCTGAAAATCCACTATAGCTCTTAGTAGCGGAAGTCTCCCTCTTAGCGGTATATTAAAGTTAGACGCTAACTCTATGGGTGGCTATTTGATATAAAAAAAAAATTAGGTCAAATAACTTGGAATCACTTGGAAATCACTTGGAAATATAGTTCAAAGACATAGGTCGGGGTCTGACATATAAAAGGAATATATAAATTAAAAACACAGTGTCATTTTGTTATTGAAGACTTCTATAAAAGGTATTTGAGTTGTAATTAGTTCCGGGTTAACCATATTTTCTGTTAGATCGCCTGTACTAGTTTATAGATTTATGTTTGTCCATTTTTAATTCGCGCGCCAATTTAACTTGAAAGAGCGAAAACTAGTACTGCACGAATTTAAAAACGACTAAGGTATATGCTTCGCTGGATATTTGTTTACGAAATACAATCTTTTTTCAGGTATAAAGGGAGAGAAGGGAGAGAAGGGACAGCGTGGGTTGATTGGTTTCACTGGATATAAAGGAGAAATAGGTATATACACTATCACGCATCTCATAAGGCATTTCTAACACACCAAGGCACTCGCAGTGGGCAATGTGCAAATAAAATAGGTATATACACTATCACACATTGCATAAGGCATTTCTTACACACCAAGGCACTCGCAGTGGGCAATGTGCAAATAAAATAGGTATATACACTATCACACATTTCATAAGGCATTTCTTACACACCAAGGCACTCGCAGTGGGCAATGTGCAAATAAAATAGGTATATACACTATCGCACATTTCATAAGGCATTTCTTACACACCAAGGCACTCGCAGTGGGCAATGTGCAAATAACATAGGTATATACACTATCGCACATTTCATAAGGCATTTCTTACACACCAAGGCACTCGCAGTGGGCAATGTGCAAATAAAATAGGTATATACACTATCGCACATTTCATAAGGCATTTCTTACACACCAAGGCACTCGCAGTGGGCAATGTGCAAATAAAATAGGTATATACACTATCGCACATTTCATAAGGCATTTCTTACACACCAAGGCACTCGCAGTGGGCAATGTGCAAATAAAATAGGTATATACACTATCGCACGTTTCATAAGGCATTTCTGACACACCAAGGCACTCGCAGTGGGCAATGTGTAAATAAAATAGGTATATACACTATCGCACATTTCATAAGGCATTTCTGACACACCAAGGCACTCGCAGTGGGCAATGTGCAAATAAAATAGGTATATACACTATCGCACATTTCATAAGGCATTTCTGACACACCAAGGCACTCGCAGTGGGCAATGTGCAAATAACATAGGTATATACACTATCGCACATTTCATAAGGCATTTCTGACACCAAGGCACTCGCAGTGGGCAATGTGCAAATAAAATAGGTATATACACTATCGCACATTTCATAAGGCATTTCTGACACACCAAGGCACTCGCAGTGGGCAATGTGCAAATAAAATAGGTATATACACTATCGCACATTTCATAAGGCATTTCTGACACACCAAGGCACTCGCAGTGGGCAATGTGCAAATCAAATAGGTATATACACTATCACACATTTCATAAGGCATTTCTGACACACCAAAGCACTCGCAGTGGGCAATGTGCAAATAAAATAGGTATATACACTATCGCACATTTCATAAGGCATTTCTGACACACCAAGGCACTCGCAGTGGGCAATGTGCAAATAAAATAGGTATATACACTATCGCACATTTCATAAGGCATTTCTGACACACCAAGGCACTCGCAGTGGGCAATGTGCAAATAACATAGGTATATACACTATCGCACATTTCATAAGGCATTTCTGACACCAAGGCACTCGCAGTGGGCAATGTGCAAATAAAATAGGTATATACACTATCGCACATTTCATAAGGCATTTCTTACACACCAAGGCACTCGCAGTGGGCAATGTGCAAATAAAATAGGTATATACACTATCGCACATTTCATAAGGCATTTCTGACACACCAAGGCACTCGCAGTGGGCAATGTGCAAATAAAATAGGTATATACACTATCGCACATTTCATAAGGCATTTCTGACACACCAAGGCACTCGCAGTGGGCAATGTGCAAATAACATAGGTATATACACTATCACACATCACATAAGGCATTTCTGACACACCAAGGCACTCGCAGTGGGCAATGTGCAAATAACATAGGTATATACACTATCGCACATTTCATAAGGCATTTCTGACACACCAAGGCACTCGCAGTGGGCAATGTGCAAATAAAATAGGTATATACACTATCGCACATTTCATAAGGCATTTCTGACACACCAAGGCACCCGCAGTGGGCAATGTGCAAATAAAATAGGTATATACACTATCACGCATTTCATAAGGCATTTCTTACACACCAAGGCACCCGCAGTGGGCAATATGCAAAATAAATGTAGACGTAAACATCACCACTAAAAAGAACATGGAGAAATAGATCAAATATGTTCTTTTATATTAATTATTGATAGTTCATCAATAACAACATTTCACGTTTTGAAAATATATTAACGACACTGTTAACCACGTTTAAACATTGCGTGGTATGTTAAAGTATTTAAAGGCCAACTTAATTGCACTTTAATATACTGTGCATAAATAGTTATAAATCAGTATAATTGCAGTACAAACTTGAGCACAAAAATAAAACACGTCGTTACCTCAACACAAACAACATGTTCACTGTTGATTACACCGGATAAGTTGATAATACAATGTTTTTGAGCTTAAAGTATAGTAAAGATTAAACATATATTAAGTGTTAAATATGTGTTAATATGTGCTCAAGTTTGTACTGCAAAGTCTATAATTTTCAATTTATGCGTCTCTATATTAATTTAAAGAATAAAATAATTAACGACATTTCACGTTTTGAAGCCATTGTTATGTCAACAAAACTGTTACATTGTATGGTGCTGGCTACAAACACATCACTAATTGCGTAGGATGTTAAAGTATTCAAGGCCCACTTAATTTTTGAACCCCAGATCACATTATATCAAGTATATGCCATACCATTTGAAAGAGGAAGCTCAAAAATATTGTATTATCAACGTATCCGGTCAAATACACTGTGAACATGTTGTTTGTGTTGAGGTAACGACGTGTTTTTTGTGCTCAAGTTTGTACTGCACAGTCTATAATTTTCAATGGAAGGGGTATAACTCTATATCTTAGTTTGAGACGGAGTAAATGTTTCTATGATTTCAGCTATTTTCAATTACTCTATGTGATCCTTTTGAGACTCAGACGCTCCAGGCAGACGATTCAGTATAATCACATTTCAGTTGTACAACCTTATTTAAACCCTTAATTTAAAGAATTAAAATTTCAGTCACCCATGTTTTGTGGTCGGTGCGTCTCTAACTTTGCTTTGATTTGCAAACAACGAATGGGGTTGTGACGTACCTAAGTGGTAGCACGTGTGTTCCACTCCCATTTCCTGTGTGTAAATACCTATCTAACACTTAAAATATGTTTAATCTAGACTATACTGTGTGTAAATACCTATCTAACACTTAAAACACGTTTAATCTACACATATATCACACTTAATTATGTTTAATCTATACTATACTGTGTGTAAATACCTATCTAACACTTTGAAATATGTTAAGTCTATAATATGATGTGTGTAAAATACCTATCTAACACTTAAACTATGTTTATTCTATATATACTGTATTACAGTAACTGTAAATACATATCTAAGAGTTAAAAGATGGTTAATATATTTTGTAAATACATATCTAACACCTAAAATATATGTTTAATATATATAACAAATGTACTGCAAATATTTATCTAACAATTAAACTATACTTAATCTATATATACTGTGTCTAAATACCTTTCTAACAATTAAATGTGTTTAATCTATACTATAATGTGTGTAAATACCATCTAGCAATCAAAATATGTTTAATCTATCCATTATAATGTGTGTAAATACATATATAGCACTAAAATTATGTTTAATCTATACTATAAATACATATTTAACACCTAAGATATATTTAATCTTTGCTATACTGTGCATGCATAAATACTTATATATCACTAACATTATGTTTAATCTATAGTATAAATATCTATCTAACACTTAATATATGTTTAATCCATACTATAATGTTCGTAAATACCTTTTTGTCACTAACATTATGTATAATCTATACTATAAATGCATATATAACGCATAAAATATGTTTAATCTATAATATACTGTGCATAAATGTCTATATACACTTAAATTATGTTTAATCTATACTATAAACACCTATCTGACACTTAAAATGTGTTTAATCTATACTATAATATGTGTAAATACCTATATATCACTACAATTATGTTTAGTCTATACTGTAGACTTCTGCAGACTACATGTATTATTCGTGTTCTAATTTATTAATGTCATTAAATGCAGGCGACAAGGGCGATAAAGGCGATGGTCGTAAGTGTATTGATGTTGTGTTCTATGTTGTCATAATGTGTGTATGTTTTGGTGACTATAGTTCAGAAGATTTCGCTCAATGTAATACGTGGCTGCATATATATTTTGTTGTGCTTATAAGGCGTATAACGTGCAGCGGGGGGGGGGGGGGGCGGTTGTCTCACCATAACACCCCCGACTTTGGCCAATATATACAAACAGTTGGAAATTTCATGCCTACACAACATTAATTGGAAATTTTAGATCAAAAGTAGGTTCAATTTGGTATGATATTTGATATTCCAACAGTTGGACAGTTTGAAGTACCAGCTGGTCCAAACTAAGGGGTGCAGATGGTATTTCGCGAACATAAGTGTTTGGTCTGGTTGAATGGGGGAGGGGTGGAGTTGTAAATGGTGCATCATTTCACCCCAAGTGGATGCAAATGGGATTTCTCCAACATGTGAGTTTGGTCTGGTTTGAAATGGTGGATAATTTCACCCCCAAGGGGTACACATGCTATTTACCGGACTTATAATTTCGGTCTGCTCCAAGAGTCCACCCAAAGTTGTCGCTCAAACTTGAGTACAGTGCCTGAGTCTATCATTTTCGTGACCAGGTAGGCAACTCTATTATCATACGAATAAATTCTATTGAAGGGAAGCGGAGAGCATGAACATGTTATATGCAAATGGTGCGTTACGTTTGTTCATGCTTGTCGGGAGAAATGACGCTCTCCTTTTTAAATACCTCACTGTAAAGGAATCAGGGAGCTAAATGTGTTCCAGAGTCGGGGATCAAGTGCTCCGTGGAATACTAGAGGTGAAGGTAACTGAAGAATAGCCTTCACCTGATACATGTGGCACGTTATTAAAGGATGAACTCTTGTTTATTTGATTTGTGCATCATATTTAAATAATATAAACTCGTGAATTAATGGGGGAATGTATCTTTGTGCGTGGGAAAGTTATTTAACTAGCTGCTGTAGTTCTGTGTTTTTCCAGATAAAATGTGGCTGTTGGAGCCCTGTCGCACACTTGGGGATTTATCTTTAAAGTAAACACATGACCTATGATTTTTCTTGCATTTTCGTGATCAACTGGTGTCAATCTAACTGGGTAAACATCACTGGAGTGGCCTGCAGGCTTAAATTCGGGGAATTTGGCTGAAACGTTAATACTGTCGTCTATGGGAAACCATTTAGTTCAGTGATTCCTAAAGACCGAACGTGTTATTATGGATGTCATGCAATTTCCAGCATGAAATTGCAATCAATATGCTTCCGTCGCCCTATCTATATTTGCTATCTGAGTTAATCTGCGTGCATTCGTACAGTTATATACTACACCAAACATCAATTAGCTCGTACCCATGAGCCCATTAATGTGAGGTTTTATAGCAAGGTATTCACTTTCAAGATGTTTCAGTTAGTTTTGAATTTTGTTGTCTTAATCATATGCGCGAATTACAATTATTACAGCAATTATTATTTTATTACAGCACAATATTTCCATTACATTTCTCTGAAAACTTAATTGAATGATATATTTGTGTGTCAGCACATGGTTCTTCTGTGTTAATTTGGAAATAATGATCTAACGCACATTCAATGACAGACCAAGTTTTCTCGGCCCAGAACAGCTTGGGATATCGGTTGGGATGATGCTGTTTTGGACCGAGTTACTCTGAAAACTTAATTGAATTAAATATTGGTGAGTCAACACATGGTTCTTCCGTGTTAATTTGGAAATAATGATCTAACGCACATTCAATGACAGACCAAGTTTTCTCGACCCAGAACAGCTTGGGATGTCGGTTGGGGTGGTGCTGTCTTGGACCGAGTTACTCTGAAAACTTAATTGAATGAAATATTTGTGAGTCAACACATGGTTCTTCCGTGTTAATTTGGAAATAATGATCTAACGCACATTCAATGACAGACCAAGTTTTCTCGACCCAGAACAGCTTGGGATATCGGTTGGGATGGTGCTGTATTGGGCCGAGTTACTCTTCTATAGCGGACGTTACGCCCATAATCATGGGCGGGAGTTATCTAGCTTTTATTTCTTCGGATTAGGTCAAATGGAAGCTTTGCGTATATGAAAATAGAGAGCAGACTTTCCCATGCATGATTATATAAAAAATGCATATATCAGAGTGTCAAAGTAACTAGATTTTTTAGTAAACAAAGTCTTGTTTTCCAGAGAGATTTGTCGCACTATCAGAAAATTTGCATGGAAAAATACATTACATGATCGTTTCATAACTATACCTTTTTCTATACAGGTAAATGATATATCATTTTGAAGACAGATGAATCGCGGACATGTTTGGTGATTAATCACATTCATGGGTTTAAGTGAATGCCCGTGCTCCACGTGTAGATATTGCAAACGTCTTTTGAGTGAAAGTCCGGTATAGAAGAGCAACGGGGCGAGACTCGGCCCAAAACAGCATAAACAGGACCGATATCACAAGTTGTTGTTGGCCGAGAAGACTTGGTCGACTTCATTAAGAGTTTCTTATAAAGTTTTGTTGCTATAGAAACGCTTCCGGCAATAGATGGAGCTATCGAATGTTTCCGAAATTCGTTTTTAAAAACATGTACATAGTACCAGCAGCCATCTTGGATTTCACATTTGAATTCATCGGCATGCCCACATTTATTGGAGAATTCTTTTTGAAAATGTACAGGCATGTTTAGGATCCCTCTAGATGGGAGATATCGAATTTGAACAATTTCTGATGAAAAACATGGCCTCTGGTAGCCATCTTGGATTTTACGCTTTGCATGACTAAATCCTTTGGAACAGCCTGCAAACCACATCCCTCATCCTATTGTCACAAAAGTTCATACGGATCTTCGGGGTGCCCACTATATAGATGGGTGGCATCGAATTGTTTCCGAATTTCTTTCAAAAACATGGCCGCCATCGGTCATTGTTTTATTTTTAAATGTGAATCCATCGGCACACCATGCAGCCCACATTTGTTGGAGAAATTGCTGAAAATAAAACATTACAAGGCCTTCATTAACACTGTTAACTTTCCTTGTTCTGTATAATTCTATTGAGACTTAAAGCCTCGCAGATTGAGCTACGGTGTCTTTCACTACTCCATTATATTACAGAGTCAAAGAGGGAAGTTGACAGCATCATCTATAGGCAGAAAGAGAACAAGACACCGTCCACGAATATTTTGCCTTCAGGTGTGCTATTATAAGCTCATTTACGGCCTCCACGTGTGTATTATATATAAGCTCATTTACGGCCTCCATGTGTGTATTATATTAGCTCATTTACGGCCTGCAGGTGTGTATTATTTCAGCTCATTTACGGCCTCCACGTGTGTATTATATATAAGCTCATTTACGGCCTCCATGTGTGTATTATATTAGCTCATTTACGGCCTTCAGGTGTGTATCATATAAGCTCATTTACGGCCTCCAGGTGTGTATTATATAAGCTCATTTACGGCCATCATGTGTGTATTATATAAGCTCATTTACGGCCTTCGTGTGTTTATTATATAAGCTCATTTACGGCCTGCAGGTGTGTATTATATAAGCTCATTTACGGCCTTCGTGTGTGTATTATATAAGCTCATTTACGGCCATCAGGTATGTATTACATAAGCTCATTTACGGCCTTCAGATGTGTATTATATAAGCTCATTTACGGCCTTCTTGTGTGTATTATATAAGATCATTTACGGCCTTCAGATGTGTATTACACAAGCTCATTTACGGCCTTCATGTGTGTATTATATAAGCTCCATATTTGTAAAACTTTATAAATCCGTTAATATTAGAAAACTAAACGGCCACCCTGTGTTAGACACATACCTACTGGCGCTATAAAAGCTCTTTATTTTTCACTTTATAATCACACTTTGATAAGAAACGTGCCAAAGTCATATACATTTGTCCAACTGGTCTTTATTCTTTCATGACGAAGTAACAAACCTTAAGGGTTCATGGTGACGCCCAAGTGACCAGTTTTCTTTCCTCACAGAAATCCCACACCAGTCGTGATGCCACCGATTTACTATATAAAACAATTACCCTAAAGTAGCGTTTGTATAGACGTGTTAGTGTCACAAAGGTTCTCGTAGAAGTATGTGTTGCCAGTCCCATTTTAATATACAGACCGTAATAAAACAAAATCTTTATAGGCTCAGAATTAGTGGATGCCTCCTGTAATTTGGATTAACCAAACTGCTATTTTACTACATGCATTTCACTGAAAGTGGAACAACAGTACTCTGGTTGATCAAAGTTTGCCACTACAACACATGACTCCAGAGTATGACGTTATATGAGTATCACCAACATCATCAAGGGATCGCTAAAATTACTGAATGTATATAATTCCACTTTTTGCGAACATCTGTTGTTTAGTACCAAAACCATATGGTGACCAATCCAGTGGCACTTTACATACGTATTCATATAATATGTGCAATATATAAACAGAAATGATAAGATAAGGTCAATGTTATTGGCAAAGCATCCTTATAAGGACAATATGCATATCGTACATAATAATATATACATGTGCAGTGAACAGTATAATAATACTCGATATTAATAGAAGGTAACGTATAGCCTCAGAGATTCTGCATGTGCAAAGGATCGTCTCGTCTGCATGTATTCATTGATTAGGTATAGGATGAAATACATGTATATTTCGAATATTTCGATAATATTCCGAGAAGCTGTTATTTTGGGTCATGCTTTCGAAGTCTGGGAAATGTGACTTCATACGGTTTACGAGCAATGAAAATATGTACATGCTATCAGTGAAAATACCATATATTGTCTTCTTTAGATGTTCTTCAAACTATAACAGTCGGCTCCAGAAAAGTGATTATAGGCGTAAATGGTGTCTTCTTGACACCGACACCGACAGTGATTCCAGCTAAAGATATCAGAACCACAATAGAAACAATTCAACAGATCACGCAAATGAAGCCAGCACTTGTCCTAACTATGGCCAGCCCAGTTATTTCTCAGACCCATAATATAGTAGGTTGGAAATCTCGTCTCGAAACCATAGCACCGCCTGTCTCATTAGAGGCGGGTGCTATGAAAATCGATACCACTCCAGTTGGTAGTCGCGCGGCATCTGATATAAGCACGAAGACGACAAGACGTTCAGAAGTCCTCCCGCCACACGGGACCTCGGTATTTTCGGTAATGTATGACGCCAACTTGGCTCCAACACCTAGTATAAGTAGCAGCTTCATGGTTATCCAGACGCCGGGGCCGATCAATACCTTTAAGACGCATGTATCCTTGGAAACGTTGTCAACAGCAACAGCACCCGAAACAAAGATAATAATTACAAGAACCTCTACGACAGCAGTGTCTACAACATTAACAACATCAACTCAAATAACGACGACGAAGACACCGAGAAAAACATCAACGAAGACAACGCCGAAGTTAATAGCAGCGACAACGCCGAAGTTAATAGCAAAAACTCCGACGAAAATAACGACAAGACCGAGAAGGAAAACTACGACAACGGCGCGTAAGACGACAACGGCGAGGAAAACAACTGCGCCGAAGATCAAAACGACAACGCCGAAGAGCAGAACGCCAACTCCAAGGAAAAAAACAACAGCGAAATCGCATATGAAAACCACAACAGCAACAACGCCAGGGAAGACAACGCCGAGGAAAAAGACAACGCAGAGGAGAAAAGCAACGACAATACAAACAGAAACAACACCGAGAATAAAAACGACAGCACATGTGAAAACAACAACAACAACGCCAAAGAGAACAACAACAGCGACAACGCCTTGGACAACTCTACCGACCCGGCCACCAACGGGAGCGATGACGAAAAACGAATCGCCACATCCAGGTAGACGTGTTCTGCTACATCAAAGCATGGGACGAATCAACTGGACTTATGTGTATGCTGCTTGTTGGGTTCCTCGAACCATGCATGTGCAACTACTGATCTAATTTTTCAATTTTGTCGCTGCCTTTTGAGGCATGTTAGAAAGCTTGATCTAGTTTTTCAGGCAGGACAACACACTTGAATGACAATATTATTATATCGGCATAGATGGGCCAATTATTGCAGATAACTTTTTTTGAAAAGGTTTGTTGTATGCAGCTGTTGCTCGACATCCAAACCTTGGCTGATATTCCTGATGTAGGTTGGTATTTCCGTTCAAGCTGAATCACCGGTATTACGGACATATGGCTCTTATCAGGTCAGGCACATCCTGAATGAATTCAACTATTATAGTCATTCTTAATAGTTGAATTTGACAGTGTCAAATACACTATTTCCTTGTTTTTTTTTTTTTGTTGTTTTTTTTTTGACACTTTGGGATCGTGCACCCCAGTGCGCAGCCAAATTTCACTCTTAGCAACATTACAGCAAATGACTTGTCTCAATATACAATTCGTTTAGCAACCTTTTGCGCCAGTTTATTCTAATTAATAATGTATGCCTTTCTAAATGGCAGTAACACGACGACATAATCGCTCCTTCATAACAATATTTAGATATTTACAATGTCAACTTATTTCCTTGTCATATGCCATCGTCATTAATCATTCACATGGATCGAAACATATATTATTTGGTCACAAAAACAAAGGTACAGAATTAGTGCGTCACTGCTTTAGGAATCTTTTTTAGAAATATGATTTTGGATTATTCCTCTTTTATCGAATTAACAAATCGGCAGTATCCATATTCAAGTATTATAGTTAACTACAAATATATTATTGTCAAATACAACTATATTATAGTTAAAATACAACTATATTATAGTTAAATACAACTATACTTACAACTATACTAGTTGAATTCATGATGTGCTTGACCTCCTTATAATACACTTCTATTGCATCCATTCTATAAATCTTTTCTTTACTATGCTCGTCTCACTCACTATTTCGCATGTTATTTGCAGTGAAGTCGTCCACACCTCTGACTGTTCTCGCCTCGCACGCTTCAGTTCTGCTGTCCCTTACTCTGGTCGTCGCAGCACACAAGTAAGTTTACACTCTCTTCGAAGTTCATTAACAATGTTTATGTCCGACTTCTTGCATTTTTAGACTTAAATCATCGACGTATTTTAACATGATGCATCCATGCATATTTTCGAACGTGTATGCAGGTTCTCAACAAAATATAACTCAACTACCATTGGGCGCAATATCTAGCTATTCATAACGAATATTATAGTAGTTTAGTGATTGAAGTCTGAAGTGCGACGTAAAGGTAAGTAACTTTACAAAGCTGTTTGTTCTAAATTGTTCATAGAATAGCTTCCCTGCGATCAACGCTACAATTATACTGCAAGGTAGAGTTCAGTCCCCTCACCGCGCTGCTGCTCTCGTCATTGCCATCGCATACACACGGTGTACGTAAACCATACATTTTTCTTTCATTGTTTTCATTGGTTACAATAAATGCTGAATTTTTCTGATATACTGATCTGTCCATATCTATTTGGAAATTGGCGGGACAAAATAAAAAATACTGACAAATAGCGTTATAACCATTCATTATTCCACCTTTATAATGCAAACAATGTGCTCTATTTGGTTATCCAAAAATATGTGTTCAAACTAAATCAAAATAAATTTCAACCGACAAAAGTAGTGAATAAAAATGTAATATGTCCTGTACATCATGTAATATGTCCTGTACATCATGTAATATGTCCTGTACATCATGCATACGTGATGGCAGTGGTCAGACATGCGTAGCGAGGAGACTAGCGTCTACCTTACACAAATGTATTCGAACGACTTAGGACAATCGATGTATAACCATTAAAGGTACTCAATCCGATTCGATGGTCCCCATATAATCAGATTCCAACACCAACAACGTTAACATTTTTAGAAATGCCGCTTCAGTTATCAGAATCAATTAATTGCCCAAAAATAACTAACCACTGTCAACTATAGTATAAAATTATATACAGACAGCCTCTTGATTTAGAGTTATCCATCTTCATCCGCAATTTGGTCCGAGACCGTCGGCTCGTCGACTGTTTATGGGCTAATAATTCTCGATGGTGAAAATAATAGATTTCAAAAATCGATATCTAATAACCCTGAGCTTTGATGGGTGGGTTCCTCGACGAATCAAATATTGTTTATCCCCGAAGCCAAGGAAATAGTAATTTGGGAGCGTTAATTCGGATAATGCATCTTAAAAATTACTTAAATCTCTTCTCGTCATTTATGAATCACGTTAATTTGAGTTGTGGCTTAGCGGATATACGTTATTTGAATAATATGGCAACCATTCTGGGTGATATTTCTACATGCACTTCTTCCATATATACTTGTTTGTTTGTTAATAACCTTCGTCGATACATTCTAAATTGTAATATTTGTTTTTATCCACAGCTTGCTCAATTAACGTAGTTGGAACGCCAGTGTTCGAAAGATCCATCGGTGACAAATATGGTTCATGGATGAGGGACACCCATCCATTAAGCGAGGAAGCAAAAAATAAGATATGGGTCACCGCCGGCATATACGGACGTAAGATCTACGAATATCAAAACTATGTAGGTTTTAGTGGTGATTCCGGCATCAAAGTTATCACTTTGGTGGAACCTTACTCGGGTACTGGTCATATTGTGTTCGAAGGTCATTTGTACTACCATGTACACCGGTCTAACAGGATTGTTCGGTACGACCTCATAAAACAGGTGATGTCAAATGATAAAGTGATGAGAGATTTGCCAATCCGAAGGCGTGGCAACTCGGATTCTATGGTGAAATTCGCTCCACAGAAAGATGCATTACATCTGTGGGTTCTGTATGCGAAACCCTGGAGTGACGACACTATAGTTGTGGCAATATTAAACTCCGTGACCTTGGACATTGGACCAATAAGGCACGTGACCAGTTCTAAGATCAAGGTCAGAAAGTGTTTCATCGTGTGTGGTGTTTTATACTTCATCGAAAGTACAAATAAACTGCGGACTCGGCTGAGAAATGCGAATGCTTTAGATCTCTATGGCAACGAAACTCCTCAACGCAATCTCAGTTTCATTGTTCCGTTCAAGAAGAACAAACTTCTTTCATATAATACTCACGACCGACTGATATACGCGTGGGATAACGGTAAACTCATATATTACCCTTCACGTTAATACTAACGACCGACTGATATATGCGTGGGATAACGGTAAACTCATATATTACCCTTCACGTTAATACTCACGACCGACTGATATATGCGTGGGATAACGGTAAACTCATATATTACCCTTCACGTTAATACTCACGACCGACTGATATATGCGTGGGATAACGGTAAACTTATATATTACCCTTCACGTTAATACTCACGACCGACTGATATATGCGTGGGATAACGGGAAACTCATATATTACCCTTCACGTTAATACTAACGACCGACTGATATATGCGTGGGATAACGGTAAACTCATATATTACCCTTCATATACTCACGACCGACTGATATATGCGTGGGATAACGGTAAACTTATTTATCTACCATTTCTTACGAAATTGCCTGATACAATTGGCGATAACGAATTGGCGATAAAAGCATCCGTATCGTTACTGCAGTTGCGATACAAGGCGCTCGTGACGTCGTTGACTGGTTCAAAATCATGAATGAACTGACGTCACATCAATCGCGTGAAAAATCAAAACGACATTCCAACGTATATTCTTGCGTACTATAAACAAATAGTTCCAAGGTTTTAACACTATTTGATTGCCTACCAGGCTACTATCATGGGTCTTATGGTATAACATATCACAACGTAACTAATATGTATATGTTCAGTGTCTATTATAAATGTAAGAGATTTTGTCCATTGAATATAATTTCCGTTAGGCATATTCGCGTGAACTTGCAGGTTGTGAGAATTTAGCAAAGCGAACTAATCGCGTGACACAGATACCTTTGGAGGTTGGGAGAATTTACTCAAGAAAACTAATCGTCGGACACAAATTCAACAGTTTTGGCATTTAAGAAACTCCTAAAATGAAATTTGTGCGGTGGATTCTGTCACACAAATGGTAGATAAATGTGTTATATTACACAATGTGTTTGTAACGATTCATGTATCGCGACTCGGCTAGTTTTCGTGGCCATATAGCGACTCGGCGACCAAGGTCGCCTCGTCGCTATATGGCCACGAAAACTTGCCTCGTCGCGATACATGAATCGATACAAACACATTGTGTATATAACACATATATATTACCCTTCATGTTAATACTCACGACCGACTGATATATGCGTGGGATAACGGGAAACTCATATATTACCATTCACGTTAATACTCACGACCGACTGATATATGCGTGGGATAACGGTAAACTAATATATTACCCTTCATGTTAATACTCACGACCGACTGATATATGGGTGGGATAACGGTAAACTCATATATTACCCTTCACGTTAGTACTAACGACCGACTGATATATGGGTGGGATAACGGTAAACTCATATATTACCCTTCACGTTAATACTCACGACCGACTGATATATGCGTGGGATAACGGTAAACTCATATATTACCCTTCACGTTAATACTAACAACCGACTGATATATGCGTGGGATAATGGTAAACTTATATATTACCCTTCAGGTTAATACTCACGACCGACTGATATATGCGTGGGATAACGGGAAACTCATATATTACCCTTCACGTTAATACTAACGACCGACTGATATATGCGTGGGATAACGGTAAACTCATATATTACCCTTCACGTTAATACTCACGACCGACTGATATATGAGTGGGATAACGGGAAACTCATATACTACCGTTCACGTTAATACTAACGACCGACTGATATATGCGTGGGATAACGGGAAACTCATATATTACCCTTCACGTTAATACTAACGACCGACTGATATATGCGTGGGATAACGGTAAACTCATATATTACCCTTCACGTTAATACTAACAACCGACTGATATATGCGTGGGATAATGGTAAATATGTGTTATATACACAATGTGTTTGTCACGATTCATGTATCGCGACGAGGCAAGTTTTCGTGGCCATATAGCGACGAGGCGACCTTGGTCGCCGAGTCGCTATATGGACACGAAAACTAGCCCGAGTCGCGATACATGAATCGTTACAAACACATTGTGTATATAACACATTTATCTACCATCCACCGCACAAATTACATTTCAGGAGTTTCTTAAATCCCAAATCTGTTGAATTTGTGTCCGATGATTCGCTTTCTTGAGTAAATTCTCCCAACCTGCAAAGGTATCTGTGTCACGCGATTAGCTCGCTTTGCTAAATTCTCACAACCTGCCTGTTCACGCGAATATGCCTAACGGAAATGTATTCAATGGACACAATTTCTTACACTTATAATACATACTGAACACATGCATATTAGTTCCCTTGTGATGTGTTATACCATAATACCCGTGATGGTTACCCGGTAGGCAATCAAATAATGTTAAAACATTGGAACTATTTGTTTATAGTACGCAAGAATATACGTTGGAATGTCGTTTTGATTTTTCACGCGATTGATGTGACGTCAGTTCATTCATGATTTTGATCAGTCAACGACGTCACGAGCGCCTTGTATCGCAACTGCAGTAACGATACGGATGCTTTTATCGCCCATTCGTTATCGCCCATTGTATCAGGGAATTTCATAGGAAATGGTAGATAAACTTATATATTACCCTTCAGGTTAATACTCACGACCGACTGATATATGCGTGGGATAACGGGAAACTCATATATTACCCTTCACGTTAATACTAACGACCGACTGATATATGCGTGGGATAACGGTAAACTCATATATTACCCTTCACGTTAATACTCACGACCGACTGATATATGCGTGGGATAACGGGAAACTCATATACTACCGTTCACGTTAATACTAACGACCGACTGATATATGCGTGGGATAACGGGAAACTCATATATTACCCTTCACGTTAATACTAACGACCGACTGATATATGGGTGGGATAACGGGAAACTCATATATTACCCTTCACGTTAATACGAACGACCGACTGATATATGCGTGGGATAACGGTAAACTCATATATTACCCTTCACGTTAATACTCACGACCGACTGATATATGCGTGGGATAACGGGAAACTCATATACTACCGTTCACGTTAATACTAACGACCGACTGATATATGCGTGGGATAACGGGAAACTCATATATTACCCTTCACGTTAATACTAACGACCGACTGATATATGCGTGGGATAACGGTAAACTCATATATTACCCTTCACGTTAATACTAACAACCGACTGATATATGCGTGGGATAATGGTAAATATGTGTTATATACACAATGTGTTTGTCACGATTCATGTATCGCGACGAGGCAAGTTTTCGTGGCCATATAGCGACGAGGCGACCTTGGTCGCCGAGTCGCTATATGGACACGAAAACTAGCCCGAGTCGCGATACATGAATCGTTACAAACACATTGTGTATATAACACATTTATCTACCATCCACCGCACAAATTACATTTCAGGAGTTTCTTAAATGCCAAATCTGTTGAATTTGTGTCCGATGATTGGCTTTCTTGAGTAAATTCTCCCAACCTGCAAAGGTATCTGTGTCACGCGATTAGCTCGCTTTGCTAAATTCTCACAACCTGCCTGTTCACGCGAATATGCCTAACGGAAATGTATTCAATGGACACAATTTCTAACACTTATAATACATACTGAACACATGCATATTAGTTCCCTTGTGATGTGTTATACCATAATACCCGTGATGGTTACCCGGTAGGCAATCAAATAATGTTAAAACATTGGAACTATTTGTTTATAGTACGCAAGAATATACGTTGGAATGTCGTTTTGATTTTTCACGCGATTGATGTGACGTCAGTTCATTCATGATTTTGATCAGTCAACGACGTCACGAGCGCCTTGTATCGCAACTGCAGTAACGATACGGATGCTTTTATCGCCCATTCGTTATCGCCCATTGTATCAGGGAATTTCATAGGAAATGGTAGATAAACTTATATATTACCCTTCAGGTTAATACTCACGACCGACTGATATATGCGTGGGATAACGGGAAACTCATATATTACCCTTCACGTTAATACTAACGACCGACTGATATATGCGTGGGATAACGGTAAACTCATATATTACCCTTCACGTTAATACTCACGACCGACTGATATATGCGTGGGATAACGGGAAACTCATATACTACCGTTCACGTTAATACTAACGACCGACTGATATATGCGTGGGATAACGGGAAACTCATATATTACCCTTCACGTTAATACTAACGACCGACTGATATATGGGTGGGATAACGGGAAACTCATATATTACCCTTCACGTTAATACGAACGACCGACTGATATATGCGTGGGATAACGGGAAACTTATATATTACCCTTCACGTTAAGCCAAAGAAATAAATACTTGTTAGTGTTTCCCCACCGACCCTAAGGGTACGTTCATACACTAGCAAGTTTTCACGGTATGGTTTGCAGGCAATTTGTCGTAGAAAACGATATGGTGCCATAATATGAATGGAAAAAACACATAAAGTGCATCTGTGCCATAGCTAACTACACTACGATGCTACTGGAATTTGGCTGTAAAAATCATGCAATTATCTTGAAAAAATTAATCATACAGATATTTGAAGGCAAATTCCAGCAGCACTGTTACAAGTGGAACAAGATAAATGTTACTTCTCAAGTATTTCGCTTTTGCAAAGATGCATATTATGTGCACGTTTCCGTTCATATTCTGGCACCATGTGGTTTTCTATAACGAAATGCCCGCAAAACATACCGTGCAAACTTACCAGCGTATGATCGTATAACCTAATTGAAACCTCATACCCTCAAGTTTGTGTTTCATGATTTTCGAGAAAATATTTTGACATTTATTCATAAAAACTAGTTTGTAATTCTCATAGTTAGAATAGCCTAACTGATTTAAGTTCACAGTCAAAGCATTGTCGTTATTACAATTTATATAAAGACAATCATCACAGTTAATCTTACCTCAATAAATATATAATATAATGGATAGAATGTATATATAATATAATGGACAGAATATAAGTCACGAGAAGCCACATGAATATTTCAAAATGGAGAAAAAAAATGTTTAACCTACATATCGACCATAATGTTTTGTTTTACTAGTAACACATACCAGATAGTTAATTGTCTTTGTCCTAAGGCCTATGTCAAATAGTATGCCGACTTGTTTGGTACTATCTAGCATTCACTTTAATATCTAGCTATATGACAAATGCTCAATAATGTTAAAGTGGGATGTGGTGGGTCATCTCTGTATCTGTCCACATCTACTAAAGTCACACGGCTACCAGCAACATATAACGATATATTATAGCTATTATCAAATCCACAAAGAATATCTAGTCAATTTATGCCTAAGCGATTGAGGTCCCTATTCATTCAAAGTTTTATAAAACCGACAATCCATTCATTTGGTCGATGGAAAATATTAACAAAAAAGACGACAATTTCAATGTTTTGAGTCTGGGTAACCAAGTGATGGATGCCGTGCGATAGTAACACATTCAACTCCGCGTTCACGAAGCTTCGTTTAAATCCACTCAAGGGCCACGTTATTCATATATTTGAAATAAATAAAGAGTATTGTGGAAGCAAAGGTTTTCCTGTTTATCGGAAATTTATTCAGTCCGAATAAAGCACTAAATATTTACGATTTCGCCCAAATCATGTGAATTTCGCCCAATTCAGGCGTTGTGTTTTCTTGTTTGTTACAATATCAACATGAATTGGACTGACCATGCACAAGATAGGCAGTTGCCTTCCATTATTTCTTGAAATGCTAGCTTAAAGATGTCATGTCAGATTTGACACGATAAAACAACAATATGTATGTTTCGAGACCAGAAAATAGTTAGATTGGGACCACGATCACATTAATAGGAGGATTTGATTACCAGATATCGACTTTCGAAATGGGAAGTTTTAACACGTTTTGAATTTTTGTCATCCTCTCTAAAAATCGCTTCCAGTAAAAAGTCCCCCAAAAGCGTATATATATATATGATAAGGATCATTCTCATTTATGATCGCATTTGCTCGCTTTCAATGTACAAATTATGGATGATTGTATGGATTTTCGCGATGCCTGTACAATACAAATGATGGTGATTTTCGCGATACCTGTACCATACAAATGATGGTGATTGTGTATTTGCCTGTTAAGGTGAACATTAACTTTGGCAATTTTGGTGTCAAATCGGACAGTGCATCTTTAAGAATAAATTATAGAATGACGTTTTATAGATATTCTCTTCCGGGCCACAATTACAACTATTTTTTATAAAACCCGATTTCAAGACTACAAATAGCTGTTTTGTGAATAAAATACAGATTAAACTCAAAATTCTGTATATTTGTTGTCTATAAATGCATAATAAATATATAGAACGACACAAGTATGTGAACATGATAACGTTATTGCACGAGTTTTTTGTGACGCGATGGTAAAACGAGAACCGGAGGTTCGAGTTTTTCCTCGCGGCGAGACAAACGAGTGCAATAACGTTAACATGTTCACAGAACTGTGTTGTTCTATGTTTATTGCACACTTTGAAGAGTGTAGCTTGTACAATACTAAAATTTAGGTCTATAGTGTTTTGTTTAATTGAACAAACGTGTGCTTAGTGTAGACTATACTTCATAATTTAGTGAAGAAATTGCCTGCTACGGTCGACGTCGCCAATGACGTTGTTGACGTAATCGGTTTGTATTGTTCAAGAACAAAACACAATTGTTTATTGAACGTTTTGAAATCTTCTGTATTTTGCTGTATTTACACAAATCAGCCATTGGGTGTGCTATAACGTGGTTTATTTCTGAAGAAGCCGATTCGCTGCGAAATGTGTCAGTTGAAATGAAATTTGTCTTGAGTGAGGGGGCTAACAAGATAGAGTTCTCCCTCTTAGAACCTCCATGTACGCTACGAACGTTTCTGCAATATCGCCTGATGTGGAAATATGAGAAATATTTCAAATAAAAGATCAAGCAAAATGTCGCAATGTTTAAAAAAAAAGTCACATAAACAGTCTCGATTCATATAAAATAATTATTGAGAGAAGCTCCAGATGGCTGGATTCCCCGACTCATAATTATAGGTTACACTGGTGTAAATGTTTTGTGGGTTACACTGGTGTAAATGTGTTGTGGGTTACACTGGTGTAAATGTTTTTCATAGGCCTCAGTTCTAACGTTTTAGCGTATATTGTAGGCAATATAAATTTTGGGTCCAAAATTGTCTTTAAATCTGAAAATTTTACATTTGGGGGAAACTTTTTACGCAAAAAAGTCATGTCCGTCTAGCAGGGAATTCGCCTTTAAATCTTGTGTTTTCGTAACTAGTGTCAGAACCGCATAAAAAATACTGTCATATTTTAGACCACACCAAAAAATTCAAACTTCACTACAAAGGGTTAATTTTTTTTGTTTTAATATTTTATTATTCAGATCATTTTTTAAATTCCATCATGTGACATTAGTCTTATTCAGTATTGTATAACATTTTCAAATATTTTAAGGTATATATGAACATACATGTATATATGATTGCATGTAATTTGTAGATATAAAGTAACAAAATATAAAACAAGTAAATTTTTTTTTTTGTGGATAATCAGTGTATTTGTGAAACGTGGATACTTATGATCGCTTATTTCTGAACTGTCGTGGGGGGAAGTTATTAAATCCATATTATGAGCATGTTTGAGTAATAGCTTCACTGAGAAGTAGATATTGCCTTGTTTTCAATTGCTAAGAATTGCTTCCAGAGCTTCCCATCTTTCCCCATATTTTTTACTTCTATCATTCAAGGAATATGTGTTTAGAGTTTCAATTCTTTTATAATATTTAAAAAATTCAAGAAGTCCATTTATAGTTGGGTTGGTAGCCCTCATCTTACATGAGTATATAAATTTTCTATACAGCATTGTACAGATATCAAGGGTATCATTGGGATGTATATCTCCATGCATACCTAGGACAGTATACTTTAAATCTTGTGTTTTCGTAACTAGTGTCAGAACCGCATAAAAAATACTGTCATATTTTAGACCACACCAAAAAATTCAAACTTCACTACAAAGGGTTAATTCATGTGCCAATGGCTATTTTACCTTGGGAAATCATAGGGAAGAGGTGTGACGATTTTTTTATGCAAAAAACACACAAGGCTATTGACCAATAAGGGCCCAGTGTCTATTTTATTCTCTCCTATATAGTCCTCCCGCATCCGCTATATGTCACTCTGAACCCTATTTACACCAGTGTAACCTATTAGTTACACCCTAATATATACAGAGTGTTCAGGGAAGAGATTCACTATCTTTAGAGGGGTACTGTACACTAAATCCGGCCTTTTATGGGACCATCTCCTTTTATACTCAAAAGAAAATATGCAACAAATGAAAGAATTTGAGCCATGGATAAGTGCAAAATACCCCCATTTACTTTATGAATGATGTAAAACATGGTAATTATAATGAAATTGAATTTATGGCTGGAGTCATAAATTCATTTTTATTTTATTACCATGTTGCGTATATACATGAGCGTATTTTTCACTAATTTAAATACATTCATTTGTTGCATATAATCTGTTAAGTATAAAAAGATATGGTCCGATAAATGGCTGTATTTAGTGTACATTACCCCTTTAACGTTTTCTTTCCGGAGGTTTTTTTTATATCGACAACCATCCCCAAATCATCGAAATGCACGTTATTGTGTTAATTTTCTTCAATGTAAACTTTTGTACATAACGTCACAATTGTAAAACTACATTGTACATTAATACCATCATTCTCGTCTGGATATTTGGCTCATAACCATACACATTTGCATATAATGCCCTATGTCAAAGTTTATGTACGATATTAATCTTGTTAATACCATATCGCCATATTTTGTTGATCACATGTGTTTATGTGTTGTATATTGTGAGTAAGAATTAAACCTATTTGGGCAATAAATCTAGAAAAATTGCAATATAATTTATCCAGTGCGTCGTGTCCAATCCATTGTTTCCAGTCCAGAAGGGCCAAGTAATATACAATCAAAGTATAACAAACAATTAAAGATGACATGTCTCTTCTTAGCACCACTTCCAACAACAACAAAATTTCGATAAAAATCCTTTTTCAAGACGCATTTTTATTTATTACCCATCACATCCTAATGTCGCACACATTTCACTTAAAGGCCCACTTAATTTTCGAACCACCAGATCACGTGATATAAAATATATGCCATAGTATATGCCATTTGAAAGAGGAAGCTCCAAAACATTGTATTTTCAACTTATTCGATGTAACAAACTGTGAACATGTTGTTTTTGAGGGATGATATAATGCTGAGTGTGGAGGATTTAGTTAATGTCTACATGGTTTTATTAAGAGCAGAATTGGACTGAGGTGGAGTATTTAGTTAGAGTCTACATGGGTTTTTGTAGGAGGAGATCTTGTCAAAGGCAACTAGTTAAGTATCTCGAACCTGTTACGACTGAACTTGATAACGACAATCCTGTTGACGGTATATAATCTAAATGTTCGTAAACCCTTTGACGCCATGCCACATCGGAGGCTCCGAAACAAGTTGCATTCATACTCAAGTGCGTGGATGTATGCATTCCTGGGGGAGATAGAAAGCAGCTTGTTAACGTAAATTATATCCATTCCGATTGGCTCAAGGTGGCACGTGGTGTACCACAGGGAATTGTGCTCGAACCTGCCCAATTTATTGTGTATGTATCAATGATATTCCACTCAAAACGTCGTGTATATGTCAACAGTTTACAGATGACACATAACTCATTGGCAACACCTTCGTCAATAATATTCAGACTGATAGTATAGAATCCGTTTCCAATAGCACGTTAGAATCAATTCTTCATAATGGATCTCGATATACATATTGATGAACAACTCAAGTATATTTTTTGATAGGAAAGGCAAATAGCATATATAGGCGTTATCAACAGAATAATGATTCTTAAACGTTCAACAAAATTCATTCGGCGAACGTTTGTCCAATGATGGACGATAGCCAAAATTGTTGGAGCCCCCGTCTAACCTGCCATTAATAACATTAGGGGGGTGTTCAGATAAGACCGACTCGCCAAATCCCGGGCAGCTTCGAAATCGACGATAATCATACCATGATCGCCTTATCATTCTGAACCCTGTTTCTCTTAAAGTCGATAGTCATACCATGATCGCCTTATCAGTCTTGACCCTGTTTCTCTTACAGTCGATAGTCATACCATGATCGCCTTATCATTCTGAACCCTGCTTGTCTTACAGTGGATAGTCATACCGTGATCGCCTTATCATTCTGAACCCTGCTTCTCTTACAGTGGATAGTCATACCGTGATCGCCTTATCATTCTGAATCCTGCTTGTCTTACAGTGGATAGTCATACCGTGATCGCGTTATCATTCTGAACCCTGCTTCGCTTACAGTCGATAGTCATACCGTGATCGCCTTATCATTCTGAACCCTGCTTCCCTTACAGTCGATAGTCATACCGTGATCGCCTTATCATTCTGAACCCTGCTTCTCTTACAGTCGATAGTCATACCATGATCGCCTTATCATTCTGATACCTGCTTCCCTTACAGTCGATAGTCATACCATGATCGCCTTATCATTCTGATACCTGCTTCCCTTACAGTCGATAGTCATACAATGATCGTCTTATCATTCTGATACCTGCTTCTCTTACAGTCGATAGTCATACCATGATCGCCTTATCATTCTGAACCCTGCTTGTCTTACAGTGGATAGTCATACCATGATCGCCTTATCATTCTGAACCCTGCTTCTCTTACAGTCGATAGTCATACCGCGATCGCCTTATCATTCTGAACCCTGCTTCGCTTAAAGTCGATAGTCATACAATGATCGCCTTATCATTCTGAACCCTGCTTCTCTTACAGTCGATAGTCATACCATGATCGCCTTATCGTTCTGAACCCTGCTTCTCTTACAGTCGATAGTCATACCATGATCGCCTTATCATTCTGAACCCTGCTTCTCTTACAGTCGATAGTCATACCATGATCGCCTTATCATTCTGAACCCTGCTTCTCTTACAGTCGATAGTCATTCCGTGATCGCCTTATCATTCTGAACCCTGCTTCTCTTACAGATGATCTATCTCTTCCTATAACACATTTTATATATATTCCGGGGTATAGCAGAATAAATAATAAATTAAATAAATAAATAAAAAAAAAACAAAGACCCCTGTCCAGAAACGCTTCTATCAATTAATATTGAATATATATCGCTATTTTCTTGTAACATTCGATAATCAAGTGAGACATTTTTAGTTACTATTTTAGATAGAGTTATCCCGATTGTAGCGCTCAGAACGAACGCGAGCCGTCACGGTTTAAGTCCCAAATTGAATGTTCGTATATTATACCAGAAGATTCAATATATTGTTTTCACGAATGACCAACTCATAATTCCATTAAAACAACTAATCCTTCAAAGTATTACAACTATATACGGCTTATCACTGAAGGTTTCTCATGCATCTCACCAGAATCCACAACACCTTTTACCGGACTCGGCCTCTGGGTCGGAGTTCGACTTTTTTAATCCGTTCCAAAAAATCCCATTTCTATAAATAAAACGCCATGGCCCATGTATACCAAGAATGAGCGAAACATTATACACGCGGAGCGCGAAATTACGAATAGGGTACTACGTCACTGGAATCTGTTTTATTTCTATTCGTTGTTGATGTTTCTTATCCGTTGTTAGGATACGTTTTTTTTTATTTTCAACAAAACAACAACAAAAAACTATATCATAAGTAATAATTCCTCAATGTGTCAGATGACTATGAGATTATGTCCTTAAATTGGATTGCCATGTGGCATTGATTTGTATCTATTAGTGGCAATCAAATCATTCGTCGTCGTGAAAAACGAGAATCTTGCGCTAAGCTATGACCTGATAACAACATAATTAAGTAAAAATATTAATCACGGCACGCAGAACGGTAATCACCAAGCCTTGACTGTCATTTGCAGAATGAGGTCCCCAGAGGGTGAATTTGGTGATGCTAGCCCGCTAGCGTGGGTAGCATAACTAAATTCACCCTCTGGGGACCTCATTCTGCAAATGACAGACACCCTATTTCAAGGCTTGATTATCACCACGATTGTCTCACAAACGGACTCGTAGTCGTCAATTCTGCCGTAAGGTTTTTGGACCGTCCGAAAAAAAATACGACTATAAATAGCTATTCGTAATATTTATCTGTCGTCGTTCATTATGAGAAAGGTGTCTGTTACAATAGTGATACAAATTCACTGTTCACAACAGCAACAAACAAACCTACGAGTGGCTACACACACCCCTGGTCAAGTAGTGCTGCCAATATGCTATGATGCTGGTGGTCCTGCTGATGCGGGTATGGCAAACTGATGCCGTTACAAAAAAGTACCGTTATTTTTTATAGAGTTGTTATTTTCGCGGTGTTTGGCTAATTTGATTTGAGAAAAAAAACCAGTGTGCGTATGAAACATTCAAAAACATATATATTTTTGAAAAATATAATAATACCTAAAACGATGTGAATAACCATCTTGATTATAGTCGATTTTCAACAACTAATACAACCAGTATTAAAAAATATTTCGCAATAAATATGTTTTTGAATATTTGATACGCATCGTGGCTTTTCTTGTATATGTTCAGATTATCGGACTACCGTTTTCGGTGGCTTACCGACGGTGGCTACCGCCAATTGGTGTGCATCAGTATCGGTAGACTAATTAATAGGTAAAATCGAAAAATGATTAATTAAGGGCCATAACTCCATCAAATTTTATCAGGCCAGGCTGATTTTCGAACTCGTCCGAAATATTCTTGGCAAGTATGTTTATTCCAAATTTTAAACAAATCAGAGGACGTTTGTTGAAGTTATCGCGCTAACGAGCTAAAAATTCACGAAAAATGACTAATTAAGGGCCATAACTCTATCAAATTTTATTGGGCCAGGCTGGTTTTCGAACTCGTCCAGTATATTATTGGAAGACACTTATATACCAAATTTTAGTTGAATCGGATGACGTTTGTTGAAGTTATCGTGCTAACGAGCTCAAAATTCGTACAAAATGACTACTTAAGGACCATAACTCTATCAAATTTTTTCGGACCGGGCCGGTTTTCTAACTTGTCCGAGGTATTCTTGGGAGACACCTAAATATCAAAATTTCAATCAAATAGGATGATGTTTGTTAAATTATCGTGCTAACGAGCTGGAAATTTGTGAAAAATGACTAATTAAGGGCCATAACTCTATAAAATTTTATCGGACCAGGCCGGTTTTCGAACTCATCCGAGATATTCTTGGGAGACACCTATATACCAAATTTCAATCAAATCGGATAACGTTTGTTGAAGTTATCGCGCTAACGAGCTGAAAATTCAAAGGGCCATAACTCTGTAATAAATGTGCGGACGAACCAGATTTTTTGTCTGCAGCTTACGTGCATAGATATGTACTCACACACCAAAATTTTAATCCGTCAATAAACGGTTGAGTTATAAGCAACACATGTCGCCCGCCCGTCCGCCGCCCGCCCGCCCGCCCACCGTCCCCCATCATACTATAAGTCGAGTTTTGGAAAAAAAACTCGACTAATAACGGTACTGTTTGTTAACAGCATAAGTTTGCCCTACCCGTATCATAGCAATTCAGCAGGACCAACCGCGTCATAGCACATTAGCAGGATCACTTGACCGGGGGCGACCCATTGAAACTACAAATGAAACTCACTTTCACAGAGTAATAACGTTGAGGAACAGATTACCGAGTGATGTAGTTGATGAGCGGGATTTAGCTGCATTCAAGAATCTTACGGACATCTGATTGGCTGACATCAACCATGATCCTGACCTTTTACAAGTTTTCAATATATGCGTATACATGGTCCTTGGGGACGAGGACCAGAAGAAATAGGGAAAAGGGCGAGTATGGTATTGTTAGACGCAACAGTGTCTATAAAATGGCATATCCAGAATCTGCTAAAATCAGCTTTGGGGAAAATCCATAATTCAATATTTCTTCCAACATTGTGGCTGATAATATCACAAATCATAAACAGGCAAGTTACTGATAAATTATCACCAGAAAATTCTATCTTGATGTGATCACTTATTGCAACCAGAATGTGTTTGAAATCTATGTGGTAGAGCACGTGTCGACATTTCAAAATGGCTATCAAAATGGCCGCTGAATTATGTCCAATTTTAAGCTCGACTGAGATACTGCTGAAACTATCATTGCGCGCTGGCCGATAAATGTCTGGGAAATTACTGTGCTTTACCAATAATCGAGCAACGATTGCAACAATATACATTTGTCGCCCGTTGTCGAAGGGAGACATTGAAATTTGTCACCCGCTCGAGAACGGAATGTCTCCCGAGGAGCGAAGCTCCGAGGGAGACATTCCGTTCTCGAGCGGGTGACAAATCTCAATGTCTCCCGTGAAGAAGGGCAACTGTTTTGTTATCCGATTATACCACCGAAAATATCCTTGCCATCCACACGCACGATGTTGCACTGAGTCACGAGTGCTTTCTTTCCCGATTATGTATATTTTCAGTAACTACTTATCGACCCATAAGATTTATGTTCCATAAACGATAGTCAAGCTGTTAAGCGTTTGTAGAGGAGCGGTCTTGACAGTAGAAGATGTAGGCTTCATGTTCCGCCCTGCTGTAAAATGTGAAAGTGGTGCCGTTGCCATGGAAACAGAATGTAAACAATGTAGACACAGTTTGATATTAAACCATTTCCGCAAATGGTAAAAACTAATTTAAGCCCATTCTAGGACAGGAACAGACGTTGAAGATCATTTATTGATGATTTGTCCACTATAACTATGTTCCAACGATTCCATTATTAAATAGGATGCACATATAGGTTATACGGGTCTTTATTGCCATTTTGGGGTGAAAAATGGTGATTTTTGCCAAAAAAGCGATAATTTTGGAATTGGAACATTTATTGAATACTACATTGGTTACAGTAATAATTTATGCATTATTATGATGGCATCATACGTGTACTTAAAATTAATTTGGATAAAACTGCCGAAAAGGCCCAATACCAAGAGAAATACCTGTTACCATGGAAACAATATTTAAAAATACAAAAAATGCCGTTATTGGAAAGAAATGAAGACCTATAACCCTTGCGACACAATATAACTTTTTGAAATTTGTTTTTTATGACATGCACTTTTAATCCGGACTTCTGTGTTTGGGTAATTGATGCGGTTTATTCAGCTGTTGTCATGGAAACGGACCAAATGTCGCCAAATAATGATGTTTTTTCCCCCATAGAGCTGACATTTGCATGTCATAAAAAACAAATTTCAAAAAGTTATATTGTGTCGCAAGGGTTATAGGTCTTCATTTCTTTCCAATAACGGCATTTTTCACATTTTACAGCAGGGCGGAACATGAAGCCTACATCTTCTACTTTCATATGATGTATAATTTTTCCGTGTGTAAAGAAAAAAATTAAACTCGAAAAATAAGCCCCGTTGGGGCCAAGACCGCTCATCTATTGATAATCCGCGTTTATTTACGATCATTTTGGTGGTCAAATCGTCAATATCGGTCCATGAAATGTAAACCAATAAGCCATATAGGTATGTTCTCGTCTTCTGCAATGTGGCATATTCAATGTCGTCTTGTGTGCGCAATTTACTCGCGATGTTCATTTCATAACGAGAGTCATTGCATTTAATTAATATATAAGAATGACGTGTGGGTACTGTAAATTTGGAGTAATATGCGTAAAAATAACTACTTTAAACAATATTTTTCTCCGGTTCTATTTGATCACCCTACCGTGTTTCACATCACTTTAATGGAAAATACGTGACGTTTACATGAAATTAAATTCCAAATTTGGTGCAGTGATCTAAACTTTTCTCAAAATCAGTTAAATTTCTTGGCCAGGAAGGCGTTGCCACTGACAGAAACAGTCACTGCAGTTGTCGATGATTGGCCGACCCCTACTAAGGTTAAACATGTAAGAAGCTTTCACTAGCTATGTTCGTATTACAGGCGATACATGGGTTTGGTGATATTGTAAGACCGCTGCATAAAGGGCAAAATGTGAAAAATCATTCAATGACCTGAAGAAAGCTATGACATCAACTCGATACCGATGCCAGCAAAAGCAGTGCCGGCGCTGTCCTTTCGCAGATCCCAGACGGGAATGAGCAAGTTATAACTTACATGGTTAAGACGATGAATAAGCACAAGATACAATATTGCATAACAAAGAAAGAGTTGCTCGCGATTTTCACAGCTTGAGAAACATGACTACATGTATGGCCGTTGGCCAGGGAGTGCTTACCGGGAGAGATAACTCTGCTTTTAGTTTGATGAAAAGTCTGAAAATGTTAACTGGACAAGTTGCTCGATGGTTACAGCAGCTGGAAACATAACCCGAAAATAGTACATATAAATGGAGTTATGCAGACGCTATTACTCGTGGCAGAATTAACCATAGTGATGAAACTACATGACAAATAATGTTGCAAGGTTGGTAGTTAAATACGCTGAGACAAAACAAATGATAGATGACAGCCTTTTCGAAATATTCATGTCCAACGAAGATGCTGAAGAAAGACCGGATTGATCAGTGATTTCAAATAAATCAACTGATGTTAAGTCAGTATGGGCACAGTGGAATAGTTTAGAAATAGCTTCCTGTTTAGGATATGGCACCAAGACGAAAGACATATTGTAGATCATGTGCTGATTGTGTATCACGGAAACAATGTATAGACACAAGAGCACCAATGGGACAATACAATGACGGCGAACAATGGAAAGGGTAGAAATTGACATTTTGTGACCTTTACCAATAACTAAAAAGGGAAATCGATATATTCTGGTTAATGTTTGCTGTTTTTCAAAATGAATTGAAGCATATGCCCTATAAATCAGGAGGCGAAGACAGTAGTAGAAATATTTGTCAATGAATGTGTATGCCGATGGGGCGTCCCGATGCAGATTCATACAGACCAGGGGACCAATTTTGTATCGAAGTTATTTGCTGACATGTGCGCTCTCCTGCAGATAGACAATGTTAACCATGTATTGCGAGGAGAACAAGAATAAATGGGATGAATACTTACCACAGGTGATTACACCTTATCGCTCTTCTCCGCGTGCAGTGATCGGCAAATCTCCCAATATGATGGTGCTGGGGGGATAAATTACACTACTAATGAAAGCCTTTGTCCTCTACCAATTTTTCCCAAGTAACAATCAATAAATACATCTGAAACAAAACAAATATCTAATACCCTTGACAGTCATTAGATCCAGTTGAACATTAGTTAGGAAATAGCTGTTAGTTGTCACGGTAACAACGGAGTTCACTGTGACAGTGTATTAGTGTTAAAATATCGGGGCTTATTTTTGACCAGATCGTTAACGGATATTCACAGAATCTAAGGAACTAACCAGTACCGATGTGATATGTATATTACCAGCGTAACGCAATTGAAGGTCATTTCCAGTATGGGTTTCCCCCATCAAGTCTGCTAGGAAGTCTGTGGCATAAGGATCATATTTTATTTCTCAATACAATACAATAAAACAATATGTTATTACAATACAATTCGTATAATATTGTGAGGAGTGCCGTGGCCTATGACGGCCGTCTAATCGGCACCCCGACTGACAGAATACAAACAATAATGGCTATATACATAATTTAAATATTTCACTATAATTTTCAGATTAAATTAATATTTGAGTTGGATTTAGATATAGATATGGATTCCAGCGAATAAACAAGTATGTTTTAGAAGTATGGATAGAAATGGATATTAATGAATATGCAACGGCCAATTTTCTCAAGTTTTGGAGTATGTTTTGGCTGCATTTACAAAGGGAATTTAATAAGACTTTGTTCAAACACTATATGAAGTCTGTTCAACAGTCGTTTAGAACAATAATAATCAGTTATTTAAAAATCGCCAATGTGTGAACAAACTCCAGAGAGCTAACTTATGAATAATTCTATTAAATGTATTATTTTTTGTATTAACTGTCACAGTCGAATTCCCTTAGTATATACAGCCAGGCATTGGACGAAATATTGCAGGCTATACGTCTTAGTACTCGGGTAATTTAATGTGAGGCAATTTTAGCATTTAGTGTAAGCGGTCAATAGGCTATAGGCATAGGACGAGGGACTCAGTAAATCAGTAATCAGTCGGGGTGGTATGAAAGCTGAAATACTGACGGTCACCATGGAGATGATACTGGGAAGGGGCGAAGTAACATGAGCATCAATAACCCATCCGGTTGTCCTGAAGACTCAAGAAACGAGAGGAGCCTAACCAGACACTAAACTGACCTACATGTCTTAGTTGCAGCGCCAAAGTTGGCAAATAAACAACGACTCGAATAGGGCGTAATTATTATAATTTCAGATGGATGCCAAGGCAGAACATCCGTGCTGACATTGCCCACAATCCCGTGGTGCGCAGAGCCGAAGACATTGCGGAGGATGGTCGATTTGAAAGAACAGTTTGAAGAAACACACAGAAAGAATCTAAGACAAAGAAGCCCTTCTTTTTTTCAACAGAGCGAAACCGGTTCTTGTTGTCTCTCCGACCAGACTACCACAAGCTGGTTGATGCGACACTACCTGACTCCGCCGATTCAAAGACCGAAAGAGAAGTGATATTAAATTAATTTGTAAATGACGAAGAGAAACTATTCAAAGGTTGACAGATTGGCGGTCACCGGGAAAATAGAATCGAAGAATTAGAGAAGGAACTGAACCTAGATATCCCATGCGATGAACCTCAATTATAACTCTCCAGCCAACAGGAGAAGGCGGAGGATACTATTAATGGTGTGGTTGCAGAAAAATTATTAAAACGTTTTGGAAATATTAGGTATGAATGCACCATAAAGATAGATCAGATAGATATTAGGGCAGAGGAGTCTGAAAAGAAAGAGTGGAAGGAAGCCTCCCCGCCTCGTAAAAGAGTAAAGGTCCACAGTGCAGTGCAAGCAACCATCAGAACGTCGCTGTCCAGGTCATTGGAAATCAAGCCGTCATATCTTAGTGAGGTACAGAAAGTCCAGGATGTCTTCCCTCCAAACAAATAACCTAATGCGGACCTTTTGGTTCTGATTCGGAAACAAACAGACCTCATGCTCATGACCTAAATCTCGCCACTCAGGGCACCAACACGTGATATTCGGCCAGAAACAGTAGTCCCCCTATCGCCCGAGGGTCTGCAGCTGCCAAAACGAGCGACAGGTGAAGAAAAGATGGTGAAAATGAGGTAGAAGAGAATATAAAAGGGGCAGAGAAAAGAGTTGTAGATGAAGAACATGTGATGCAGGCAGAGGGGAAGAGAAGACGGAGAGAAGGCAGTTATTGCAGATAAGAGAGTTAGATATGCATAAAATGTGAAGCAGGCAGAACAGAGAGAGAGAGAGAGAGAGATATATATATAGAGAGAGAGATGCAGAGAAGGCAGAAAGGGCAGATAATAGTTAGAGACGCAGAAAAGGTGAAACATATGGAATAGAGTCGCAGCAAATGCAGAGAGTCGCAGAATAGAAAAGGTGGAGAAGATAGATGAGGCAGAAAAGAAGGTGGAGAAGATAGGTGAGGCAGAAAAGAGAATAGAAGAAACAGAAGGCAGATATTTTAGAGAACGTACATGTATTACCCGATTTACACGAATTCGACCATCATGTCGTGGACCTAATTGTCCAAGAGCCACCCAGCGAGAGAAGACCTTGCAGTTGATAATTCACAGAGCCAGAGTATTCCGGACAGAACACGAGAATTACTGAAAGTTGGTTGCATTCCTGCTTTCCCACCAGCAAGGCGAGAGTGGAATGTGGTGCAGATTAAAATAATCATCATCAATCGACCGACTTGAGCGGACAAGGACCCGAAGAACTTGGATAAACTGCCAAACGACAGAAGACTTCTCACTTGGGAATAATGACCGGGGCATTACTGTCTCAAGCTACAGGCAAACTTGTTCCGCTCGACAGGGAAGATCACATTTACCTGTACAATTTTCTAGCATTGCCTGAGACGCCACAACTGAAACACACTAAAGCGCCAACAGAGATGACAGGTTTGCAATCTTCAACTTAATTCGGAAGAGTGCGTTACATTGCGTTACAATTAATCGCTTGGATAAGATGACTCAAGTACCGTGGCGGCGGTATGCATATCGGGGTGGGGCGTGACTCGGGGAATCATTCTGCTGGTGACCAAATCTATAACATCCTACATTAATTATTTAGTTATATGGTACTGGGACAGACAGGAAGACAGCACTGATATAGTGCTATGTCTGCCCCAGGCAAAGTGCCTGCAGTTATTGTCATATATGTTTTATATTTTCATTTCATTGTATTCCAATTTATATGTTTGTATTTCAGGGTGATGTTATTCTGTTAATTGGGCATTTTTGTAAATAAAGTATCTATCTATCTATCTAAGAAAAAAAATTGCTGTGATGCATGTCGACATTTAGGAGGCAGCGGTGACAAATGGTAAAATAATTACGGAAGCTGACAACCAGCTTATTCTACTTGATCATATACCACTTAGACTGGAACCTTCGTAACTGGCTGATCAACGTGGTACCCAGTACCCGACTAAAGGATTCCCGGTCTCTCAGACAATGAGACCAGGGCGACGTTTCTGATGACTAAAGAATTACCGGTATCTCAGACAATGAGACCAGGGCGACGTTTCTGATGACTAAAGAATTCCCAGTCTCTGAGAAGAGACCAGGGCGACGTTTCTGATGACTAAAGAATTCCCGGTCTCTGAGACAACGATACCAGAGCGACGTTTCTGATGACTAAAGAATTCCCGGTCTCTGAGAAGAGACCAGGGCGACGTTTCTGGTGACTAAAGAATTCCCGGTCTCTGAGAAGAGGCAGAGCGACGTTTCTGATGACTAAAGAATTCCCGGTCTCTGAAACGAGACCAGAGCGACGTTTCTGATGACTAAAGAATTCCCGGTCTCTGACAAGAGACCAGGGCGACGTTTTTGATGACTAAAGAATTCCCGGTCTCTGAGACGAGACCAGGATGACGTTTCTGATGATGATGTAACACCAACAGACAAGAACACCATATTTAATTATTTTTTAATAACAAGAGTATTCATTTGTATTAAGGTGGGAGGGTGTAATCAGAAGAGCATGTTTATTTTAAATAAGGCTTCGAGCTATTATTTCATAATAGTGACAATCAGCGACGCAAATTTTAAAAAGTCATATTTGCGTTTTCATATCAAATTCACATTTCGTAAATTATTCAAACTTCCTCTCTAATTGATCATTTAAAGTCTAATTTAATTTATATTTCATGTGTCATTTCGACAGTAATTAGTCGAAAAGAATTTCCCCATGTTTCGTACTACGGCATTATCGGAAATAAGTTTTCACATTTGTTCGCAAATTCAAGCTATTAAATTTTTACATTCGAATACCTGCACGTAAACACATGTTTACGAGCTGTACTTACACATACCTATCCATCAATAGTTCCGATATTTGTATAATGTGTGATTATTCATGTGATGCGATATTTATGAGGTTATCGTCATTTTCAGTGTGAAATTTACATCACAAAATTTCAGCTATCAAACTCGTATTTATATTTTCAGAACTACTTTCGTGTAGTATTATTGTACTAAACATTTTAGTCCTTCCGCCAATAGCCGAAAAATGGGCCTGGCAATACCAAACTGGCGGGCAAATTCTAACTGCACGTTTTAAGTAGTTTAATATCTCAGTTATCCAGTTAGGTATGATAGCAATGTCAACTCGGTAGTTTTCTATCGGAAAATCGCATTTAAAGTGACATATCATTCACGAAAAATGCATTTTGTTCGCCAGTGGGGGGGGGGGGGGTGGTTGTGTTGTGTCTTTGTGTCCGCCGTGAAAGCTGACACTAATATCGTATCTAAAGGGTCCCAGTTATGATAAATACGCCCAGAGAAATCGTTTTAATGTCATTCTAGTGGTGTTTAGTCGAAATATAAGCACTTCAGCATGGGTGACACATCGTAATTCCTGATATAGACATGCGTTTTATCAGCTATGAAACGCACGTTAAGCATAACAGACACGTTTGCCTGTCAAATGGTCTGCCAAAGTATAATATACATGTTTTTCGATATTCTGATTGGAAGAACATTAGAAATTATCATAATTATCGCGGTTATAGATATCGGTCTTGGCGAACGGAGTCCGTTAAACAATAGCTGAAAAACCGCTGTCAATATAAAACTGGCGAACAAATTCTTAACCTTGAATGCACGTTTCGTGTAGATCAACAGTCCTGTTATCCGAGAATGTAGAATAGCAATGTCAATTCGGTAGTTTATTATCTAAAATTGGCATTAGTAAAGCAAATATGCATGCATGGGTGCGAAAACGTTTTCGGAAGTATGTATTTATCGCCCACGTGAAACCAAACGGATATACATTCGATTAACGTCGGACACAGTTGATCGTATTAAATGCATTCAAACTATCGCTATGTCTGATGACAATGAGAATATTTTCAATTAAATACCACAGACGCATATACATAATTTTTCTTCCAATCGTATATAGTATAGTACGCACGGGCGAACGAATAGGCTTACGGCACTCCCCATACGAAAGTATCCCCAGACACCAATGTTCATCGAAATCCCGTGATACTCGGGCGTTTGACCTTGAATGACCCGATTTCAAGATCACATCGCACGGGCAAATTAACAGGCCCATGCCACTCCCCGACCGAAAGTAACCCCACATACCAAGTTTCATCGAAATCGGCTCGGCCGTTTTCGAGTTCATCGCGAACACACAGACAGACAGACAGACACACACAGATTTTCCAAAATATATTAATATATATATATATATATATATATATATATATATATATATATATATATATATATATATATATATATATATATATATATATATATATATATATTAATAATACCCCTGTTTTCACCCCGGGTCATTCAGATACTCAATGACTCCGAGTGTTTCTAGTATATATAATTTGGCTTATCAACGGTACCAGTACCGGTCCCAGAACCGTCGGTACTTGGACAATTTTTACGGTACCGGTACTGAGTGATGAGTACCGCCGGTACACACTACTAGGTCAGTACTCGGATTACTAGACTGTTACGTGTGTATAATACAGCGTTAACAAAACCATATCTGGACAATTGTCGGTTAATGCTAAATATATGTTCTTGTAAGTCGCAATATACTCGCATAGTAGCAGACCCGAGTTGCAACTTGCCCCGACCAAACGGTGTCACAGCGAGTATACTTATTTCGTCACTAAGTTGGATAATTTAAATGACACTTCGTCCACGTATATCATCGGGTGCCACAATGGGTCACCTCTCAAAGTGTTCAGTAAGCAACGCTTATATGAAGTATGGAAACATATATACATAATACACCTATATAATGTAACCTAAACATAAAATACATTTACAAACGACCAATCACTCGCTTAGCAACACGTCATGGTGCACGCGGCCCTGACTGACATCACGTGCAGTTGAAGCAGTGTTGATGGGAAATACAAAATATATTTATATTCTTCAAAGACATCAAACGACCAATCGCCGACTGAAAAAGCACTTGTCTTCGTTTGAAATGATTGTTGCGTTTTGTTTTATTTAAATCGGATGGCATAGCGGCAATGTGTTTTGTTTTAGGTTTCAATGTTTTATTATGCCTTAGCCATAAATCAATATGTAACATAAGTGCATTAGTAAGTTAACAAACAAATATTATTAGTTACATGATGATTGATGATGATGATTATGATAGTGGTATGAAGTTGATATATTTGTGTTTATGGTAGTATATACACTAATTTACATTGTTGGACCCCCGGTATGTCATCTATCTTATAATACACACATGTGTTTACTCGTGTACAGCTGGTTCGCAAATTATTGCAGCACCTAAATCAGATAACATTTTACTACTTTTAAATTAGCATCTATAGTATCCATACATGCATAATATAATTTCTCGTGTCTAAATAGCGCAGACTACTTTATACAATTGAACGACGGGTGTGTCTTTTTACCGGATTCCGGATTCCGGATCCCGGATTTCGACCCGGATTCAGGTGTCTTTTTACCGGATTTCGACCCGGATTCGGGTATGAATTTCATGCTTGTTTTATCACACATTTAACCCATTAAAAGCCGTTTCTGACACGCGGAAACTGGTTAGGGGGTGAGATTAAACCAATATAGGACTGTCGTGCTCATTCAACCCGATTAATCGTATTTAAAGGTACATATCGTGCCCGGATCAGCATACTTCTTATTTTTTCATATAGACACGGCGGTTGGATTGATTTTACGTGATCATGATGGCATTTAAGGGAACACACCATGTCCGGATCCGAATTAATTATCTCGTAATTATTGATCATATTTAAAGGTAGATATCATGTCCGGATCCGGTTTTTTTCTCTCTCTTTTTTTCCATATAAATTATCGTCTTTTTGATATATTAAATGTCACGTGGAACAAAGTTATAAGTTGATTTTGAGACGTTATACTAGGCTGTTGGATTGATTTCACGGAATGATTATCGCATTTAAAGGTACACACCATGTGCGGAACCGAATTAATTTCCACGTATTTACTGATAATATTTAAAGGTACAGATTATGCCCGGATCCGGATTTTTCTTCTTATAAAGTAATGCTTATTTAATACAATAAATGTAAACTGAGTCGCGTGGAACTAGGTTATTGATGTTGATGCTTAGATCAGATCATTCCCGGATTCGGATACGAATAGTTATTTTCTATTTCATATAAATAGTCAAGTATTTAATACATTAAATGGCAGCTGAGCCACGCGGAACTCAGTTTATTTGGAAACGGTGAACATGGCGCTTGGATTGATTTCACGCGAGAATGAGCCCATTTACAGACAAACATTATGCCCGGATCTGGATCCGGGTTGTATGTGTCTTTTTCTAATTTCGACCCGAACCCTGATATCAATTTTATGTTTATTATAACCTATGTTTAACACATTAAAAGACATTTCAGACCCGCGAAAACATGGCACAGGTTGCTTTTAACAGTAATATCATTGGGATTGAAATAAATTGACTTGCTTTTGTGAAGATTTTTTGTTCTCCAGCCCACAAAAAAACCTGGTTCAGTTTAAATGGTTAATTGTTTTAGTTCGATTATAAACGATTATATTTGTGATACTAGTAGTATTACTATTGTAAATTCGATATTTAAGGCGGTTTAAGTGAGATAGATGTACGACTTGTATTAAGCGTTTTATGTCACCACGCCCGAATCGTTATAAAAACACGGATAGCATATTCATCCCGTTGCAGCCCGCTACTGTTTATACAGTGATTATATAGTCTGGCCGCCCGAATCGTTATAAAAACACTGCTAGCATATTCATCCCGTTGTAGCCAGCTACAGTTTATACAGTGATTATATAGTCTGGCCGCCCGAATCGTTGTAAAAACACTGCGAGCATATCCATCCCGTTGCAGCCAGCTACAGTTTATACAGTGATTGTCTAGTTTAAAGGTACAGACCATGCCCGGATCCGGTTTAAACAAAATGATCTAATCTAAACATCAACATCTATAACCTAGTTCCACGCGACTCAGTTTACATTTATTGTATTAAATAAGCATTACTTTATAAGAAGAAAAATCCGGATCCGAGCATAATCTGTACCTTTAAATATTATCAGTAAATACGTGGAAATTAATTCGGTTCCGCACATGGTGTGTACCTTTAAATGCGATAATCATTCCGTGAAATCAATCCAACAGCCTAGTATAACGTCTCAAAATCAACTTATAACTTTGTTCCACTTGACATTTAATATATCAAAAAGACGATAATTTATATGGAAAAAAAGAGAGAGAAAAAAACCGGATCCGGATATGATATCTACCTTTAAATATGATCAATAATTACGAGATAATTAATTCGGATCCGGACATGGTGTGTTCCCTTAAATGCCATCATGATCACGTAAAATCAATCCAACCGCCATGTCTATATGAAAAAATAAGAAGTATGCTGATCCGGGCACGATATGTACCTTTAAATACGATTAATCGGGTTGAATGAGCACGACAGCCCTATATTGGTTTAATCTCACCTCCTAACCGGTTTCCGCGTGTCAGAAACGGCTTTTAATGGGTTAAGTGTGTGATAAAACAAGCATGAAATTCATACCCGAATCCGGGTCGAAATCCGGTAAAAAGACACATAAATCCGGGTCGAAATCCGGGATCCGGAATCCGGAATCCGGTAAAAAGACACACCCTTGAACGACTTCAGTCAATTTATCTGCCACTTCATCAATCAGAATCACGCTGATCGCGGATGGTTGCCTTTGAATGGATGTGTTTGAAAAATCACTTGTCTTCGTTTGAAATGATTGTTGCGTTTGTTTTATTTAAATCGGATGGCATAGCGACAATGTGTTTTGTCAGTGAACCGGTGTTTGTGAATAGACGCTGTTTATTATTAATCATATTCGATCCTGTGGAAGCTTTTGCAACCGGTGTGTTCGTTAAGTTTGCGACAAACATACCAAAGAAGAAAGCTTTGTGACCGACCCGCCAAACAACTCGAAACTTCGCTACATATAATTCAAACATAATTACGAATATGACCGTGGCAGCTACAGAGTCAATAACCAATATTACATCGAACTCACTATATGATTTCATACCGTTTACAACCATGCATTAATTGTCGTGAAACAAACGTGTTCTCTCAATTATATTTGTCCCACACGTAAATATCATGACAACCCTAATTACATTCTGTTATCTTTGCAATTTATCATTTTGAAAATGGATCAGGTAGCTTGGTTCAGTATATGCACTATCATAAACATTAAGTAATCTTTTCAAGCAGATTTGATGTCCAGTCTGGGAATCGTCCCTGCTTCGATGAGGTTATATCGTATCAGTCAATAAAGTACATGTGTGCCTTATTTTCAGCAAAGTCTTTTATTCCTCATTCCTGTAGCGTCATCTCGTTATGGGACGCTCGACTAGATTTAGAAACACATCGTAAGAGTAACCATTCCAACATGGCGCATGGCATTATATATACGCATCTTGCCGACTGAGACAACTTCCCCCCTTTGGTCACTAATATTTAATATAGTGATAATTTGGATCATATTATGAACTGTTGTGGTCGCTTGCACCCATATGGAGAAGTGGCAAAATGATGTTCCATTTCGTTGGAAGATAACTCCGATATTAAAGAACCATCCCTTTAAATGGACTCATATGTTTTCGAAATGGGTTCATGTGTAATATATATATAATAATCTGTAACATGTGTTTTTAAAGTTTCTGAAACAATTAATATGCGCGTGTAAATCATATCAACTTTGTTCTTATTGTCATTATTAATAACTCTCCAATGACGAGATATAGCATTTTAAAACTAGATTTATGTACACATTACTTTTACAGTGGCATTATCAATCAAAGTCGAATTAAAGATACGGGCGGTGTTGGCGGTGGGTATGCTGTTAAAATATTCAACCCCGTTAAAAACTGCCATAAACAGAAAGAATAGTAAAATATAGACAGACTTTGTTCTTATACCAATCAGAAATATGGCATAAACAGTATGTTATTGTCAATTTTTTCCCTTTGTCATGTAAACAAAAGCAAAAAACTGTACGTTTCCTGGCTTTTGTTTAGATCCGGATATGGTAAACATAAAGAGCGTTATTTGTTGCTGTTTTCCTGATATGGAAATAATAAAGAGCGTTTATATCAATTTTGTGTGATTAACCAATAGAATTGCGCTGTGTTGTGTAAACAGAACCACAACTTCTGTGACACGAGCAGGCTCTTGTTTACGTACACCATCGTACGTCTTGACGACAATAAACTATTTACGCGCTGATTATGTTTGGCATATGAACACAACTATATATTTTTTAATATTCCTTCTGTTGATGGGGATTTGAAGAAATATGAATATTTCTGCAACGAACGCCACCCGTGCCTTTAAGCAAATAAAACATCAAGGTAAACTCAGAACTTGACGGCAAACACTGGGAAAGGTCAACGCATTGTCAAATATTCTGACAAATCACACTTAGACTAAACTATTTGAATTTACTATGTGATTGCCGAAGTTTTTGACAAATCGCTGAAACAGTTTTGTTTACATAACATTTGTTTCAACACACGAATTGTTTTTATTGGTGAGCTATCAATTATTAATATTAGAACACAGTGTGTCTATTCTCCATATTCTACTTGGTGGTGATGTTACAGACTTTTATAATTTTTTCACATTACCCACTGTGTGTGTCTTGGTTTCCTTCAATTGTTTATCTATGTTCCAATTGAAACAACTTGCATTTGTTCAGGATACAGCAGGCGGCACATATTTAGGAATGATGTTTCCTGTTATCAATTTGGTTAAAAAATAAATTACATGTATGGCGACTTCATCATCTACTCCCCACTCGGTCACCATATCTTTTAGAGTATTCCACGTCATCTCAATTCAAGTCAAGCAGATTCATTCTACGTATGAACTGTATCATCGACTAGGCTTTCATAGCTGATCTCACTAAAAACAAAGCGATCAGTTGGTTTAAACTAGTGTTCGTGTGTATTCGACGGATTTCGGTATCGAATATTCGGTTCGAATAACGAGCGAATATTCGAATAGTATTCGAATAGTTAGATAAATTATAAAATTATATAGAAAACATATTTTCGAACCAATTTATTATTTAAAGAAATAGCATATTTATCCATGCACATGCTATACGCAAAAAAGAGAGAGAAAAAAAGTCTTTTGGCTTAATAGCGAGAGTTTATCTGTTTATGAAATTCAAGTAGTCAATGTCCCATGCATGGTTCCACAAGTTGGTCGTAGTGCCACAGTAACTAAGAACATGATCTGGATTGAGCCTGCAGGTTGCCTTTTTAGTTTTGGCATCTAACGTGAAGTGAGTCCATATGTCTGTCCATATATACAGTTACATTAAGAATTGAACAGAAACATAGAACTTATACGGTGTTAGTATGAATTGAACAAGAACGAGAAGCACGCACACACAAACATTCATACATTGTTAGTATACATGTAGCTCTCACGCTCGATGATGTATGTTCCTATAGATACATCAATATGCTTTACGAACACGATAGCAACATCACAGTAATTATATTGTGATATGCGGACAAGTGGATCCTAAAATCCTGTTTCCATTACCACCATAAGAACAAATCGAGAGTATACTATGATCTATGAGTGATGCAGAAAATGACCTGTCTTATATTAGATAGCAATATTGCACCATTCCACGCGTGTGCTAGCGTGAGACAATTGTGACGTGTGACGTTTTCGCATGAGTTAGTTGTAACCGATACAATTGTAGAAATAAAGTGGTCAATTGCAGCGTGATATGTATTTTGTCCACAATTCGAATGAAGTTCGGACCATGAAGACCGTTAGTTCATGTACACGTGTGTGGGAAACGATACTTCTAATATCGGTTGATAAGCAACCTAAGAATGCCATCGATTGCTCTTGGATAGGTAGAGAATCAATATGTATGAAAAACGGTACGCCAAACATATCAATGATATCGTACCATACTTGTATTCTCTGATCGGACGTTACAGAACATGCCAAAATAGCGTGTTCAACAATGTTGCTGAACGTAGAATTGCATACCTTACAATTGCCAGGTTCTGGAGAGGTGATTTTGGTCAACAGCTGGCCCACGAGTAGGAATTTATGCTTTTCACAGTTGATAATTCTACATGAGCGCCATAGTGGGGCTGGAAAAGGGCAGTCGTGACTTTTGTTGAATGCCGCTAATGGTTGGTCGCCTCTAAGGCGGTTTTCGAGCTCAATTTTGTTTTTATAGTTGATCTGCTGTGTAACAAGGGTTTTCCATTGACTTTTAGTTGCCACAGTAACTAAGAACATGATCTGGATTGAGCTTGCAGGTTGCCTTTTTAGTTTTAGCATCTAACGTGAAGTGAGTCCATATATCTGATTTCTTCGAATTTGACGCCATATTATGCACACACGTGACAAAGCGCAAACAAAACAAAACGATGCCTTATACATGTAGGTCCGCTTCCTATGACCACATGCAAGCACGGTCTGGTTTACACCTAGCCAATAAAATTATTTCGACGTCATGACGCCAATCAAATCCGAACGTTACAGTTACGACATATTAATTCGTTTATGGTCAGTGGAAAACAAACTAGACTTTTAACAGAAACCAGGAAATAATTACCCGGAGATTATTCTCGAATATTCGAATAGTCAAATAATTATTCGAATATTTATTTTTACGAGCGAATATTCGAATATTCGGACCGAACACTAGTTTAAACATATTTATTAGCAAAAGCTAGAGTACTAGAGGGGTAAAGACACAAGTTTAAAAACAACTTAAGCGATCAGTTATAGCAATGCTTCGTTGTAAAATTGTAAAACTTTGAGCGCTTTGGGCCTCATGGGAAAGGCGCTTTACAAATGCTATACATTATTATTGTCAGATGGAAACTTACAATCATTATTTAAACGTCAAGGACACGTTTACGTTGTGTTCTCTTCGTGAGTTCGTGTGAAATGATTGTTTTGAACCGTTTGTTTTATATGTAAATAAATGATTGGTCAATCGATTGGCGAAATTAGTTATTTAAATTCTTCGAAATCCAAATTTTTATCTACTTCCTGGCTTAAGACCAACCTATATTTCGTAACTGCATGCACACATTTTACGCATAACTCGTATAAATCCGAGCATCCATACAATATTACCATTTGAATCTATCAGTACCGGTAACGGAGCCGCTATCGAGATACCACCCCCGGAACCGATAGGTCTGGAATCGCCGGAACTTTGAGAAGCCTGATATAAAGTGTGAATTGAAATACCACTAAAATTTGGGCACTCGATTAGTGTTCTTGGTTAATTTTATGTCAGTAAAGTCGGTACTGTGACAAAATAGTATTATTGTAGCACTGAATTATACTGGTGCCCATTGAGCAATGACTGTAATCTCAAGAAAACATGTATCATGTTCTGCGTAATTGGCCAGGCTGTGTAAATAACCTATTTATTAGGGAGATTAGATTTCACCAGCTTGGTCCAGTGGGTAGAGTGCTCAGTGCATTAGGCCGCTGACGAAGTTGGTTCTAACGCCTACAAGGGCGGATTCGTGATCCATGCCAAGGGCGGAGAGGTTATACCTGGATTCATGATTTTTTAGGTTCAACAGTTGCTTGTCGGCACCACCCGGTCGGTATATGTTGCTCCTAAACAGATATATAAGTACATTTTTAATGTAGTTATCCAAATTTTAAAAAAGTCGTATCAGGTAGATCATAGATTAAGTTGCACTCACACGCTTTGCTTCTGCGAGAAGAAGATCGTTTAACGAATCGATCTATTAGCATCACGATGGTTTACCCTACTATATTATGGTGGACTAGAACACCACAATGCACATGTAATATATGCATGCACTTGTGCATTGATTGCACCATGTTGATTAGAATAAAAAGCACAGGTCTACTGGCATCTGCATGAATCCAAATATATTCAAATTCAATTTACGAGCGATATGCATATGGACCATTTTGTTGTTGTAAATTTACACGTGCAGCGTGTAATTCAAACTAAAAGAAAGAGATCAGTACCGGTTAGGTCAATATTTATAGGTTCCTTGTAATTATTCCGCGTTCCGCGTGTACAATGTTTGGCTGTTTCTAAATTACAGTGGGCGCATGGGCGTTTTATTTATAGAATGGGAATTTTTGGACGGATTAAAAGTCGAACTGCGACCCGGAGGCCGAGTCCGGTAAAAGGTGTAGTTGGGAATTTCAATTTCAATTGTTATTCGGATGCCAAGAAGTGCAAGGCGATTAAATCTATGAGTTGGTCATTCGTGAAACCAATATATTTTATGTTCTATAATTACAATCATGGGTATATAATATATGATCTTGAGCGCGTTACCATTATGACTATAGTGTTCTTGTGTATGATCACATGGAAACCGCAAGTGACTCCCAATTTCCCAAATAGTGTGTGGGCCATTCATACACGCACACCGTTTTATATACTGTGATACTATATGCAACATCATTATATATACTGGAGTCTGGGGCACACTGATACACATCGTTCTACGACATATACATATTCTCTCCCAAGAAGGAGGCAATAAAGAATATAATGCCCACTCGCACATACAGTGCTGTTTCTGTTTTGGTCGCGGTGTTTGTAAACGAAGTGTCACAAAATCTCCATGTATTATATAGCCTGTATACCTACACAAACGTTGTGTGTTGAAATCTGCCAACATTATTAGCATTGTCTGCAGAATAGCAGGGATAAAGTTAATAATGGTCAGCTACATGCACTCCAGCTGGAACTGCCACCGTTTCATTGATCAGAGTGTAACCGGACACCAATAATAATGCAGAAGCACTGATAGTCACCAATGTGACCTATTACGTTGATCGTGAAGACGTTCAATGGCCTTCCATATTTTTGTCGTCTCCGCATCGCGTGCTGCTCTTGTAACGTCAACTGAATCACATATGGAAGGATATATCAACAGATAATTACATACAATATTTATACGTGGTTTATGCAAGTACAACTACCAATTTGAAATTGCTATCAACCCTAGTTGTACTACATATTCTGTACCCTTAGTGGCTATATAGGTAAAAATTTGACCGCCGATTTGGTACCGGCGAGGTACATGGACTGAATGAATAAGTGGGGTGAACCAAATCATGTACGTACCACATGGAGAATTAGACGAAGTGCAAATAGGTGCGTGCGCGCGTGGTAATCGGCTGACTTTTTGATGCTCTCCAGTTGAAAGGGAAAAGAAATGTTATAAACACATAATGCAGTGAAATCTAAAACAAATCTTGCAGCAAATTACTGTGCCAATGTTTCAATGTTGATATACAAGCTATTTGAAGGAGCTACGGATGGAAATTGCCTAAAATGTTGTGCAAATTAGACTTCGAAAAATTCTAGTGCCACGTAGATGTCGCCGCCATTTTGAAAAATCGGAAATTTTCTAGAGAACCGGGTGAGATCTAACCAAACCATATTCCTTTCGTTATTCTGCATGTCATTAGACACGAACTCAAAAGTGCATATCAATCCACAAATATAACCAGAAACTTATTGTTTATTTTGGACAGTGACTGTTTATTTTCCTGTGTTGACCAAAACTTTCAAGTTATTTTTCTCACAATGGAAACTGGTGCAGGTACCCTGGACCCACAGGCTCAAACTGCCACTGAGAACATACAAACGAGCACTCCCAAGAGTGAAGCATCAAATGTATTGCATCTTCCCGATACATCGATTATAGGACACACGCTCCGAGACCACGATGAAAATGCCAGGAACGTATTAAAGCGTGATAGGGATGATTCAGCATCCTCGTTAGCACAGGACACTAAGCGTCCACCAATATATCAATCACCTGTGGGCATCTCTAGCTACCAATATCATGATTCCTCTCATATCAGTGTGGATTTTCAGGAACCCCATGCTAGCCCACCCGGCTTAAACTCATTGGAACAGGGCATAATCAGTGCTTTTACAAATCCTGTGGTTCTTAAAGCTTTAACCAGTGTTTTCTCTAGTATAGCCGAATCAATAGTAAACAAATCGGTTATCTCTCAGAATAGTGTGATTTCTGACATGGAAAGTAAACTCTCTCAGAGGGATGACCATATAAAGCAGCTCAGTACAGATGTTATTAACTTAAAGACATGTTTTCAAGAAATGAAGTCTGATATTGTTGACTTGAGAGAGGAGTTGGATGATTTACAAAATTATGGGAGACGAACCAATTTGAGAATTTCTGGGCTATCCGAGGATGTGAATGAAAACACTGACCTTCTAGTATTCGAAGCCATAAGAAGGCTTGGCATTGATATCAAATATAGGGACATACATAGAAGTCACCGCCTTGGTCCACCAAATGATAATGGTGAACCTCGCTCAATCATTTTCAGGTGCCCCTCCTACAAATTGAGAGAGGCTATTTATATGCAAAGGTGGAACCTGCTACGTGCTTATGCTGGAGACCCACATCCAGTTTATGTAAATGAAGATCTAACGAAAGCGAGAGCCAGTATATTTAAGAGGACCAGGGTGCTCAAAAAAGAATAAAAAATTCATGACACCTGGACCCATGACTGCGTCGTTTTCGTTAAGATCGATGAAGACAGCATCCCAATGAGGGTAACAACCCAGGCCCAGGTAACCGAACTTGAGGATACCCTGTCCTAATTCAGCATTATTGCTGAGTTAACTTCACTTTGAGACCTAGTTGTCTCAAATTTGGTTATTGCACTTGGTTTTTGTGTATATACATACCCACTCTGAATGTGTAGACCGGTGGCACTGTCTTAAACATTTCATCCATAGTAAATGCAAGTTGATCCTCCAGCAATTACTTTCCCAATAAGTAATATTCCATGATCTTGTAACTGAATTGTTTCTAAATCTCCCTTTACTAAACACCATACCATGAATATATAATATCTCTGTAATGTAACTAATTCATCCATAGTTATGCAAGTTGATCCTCCAGCAATTACTTTCCGAATAAGTGATATTCCATTATTTTTGAAACTGAATTGTTTCTAAACTCCCTTGACTAAACACCATACCATGAATATATAATATCTCTGTAATATAACTAATTCAAGAACAGTCAGTAACACACTGTGTGCCTTTAAGAATGGTGTCCAGTGTCCAGTCATAAAGTCAGTGTAGCTTCTCGCCGTCATTTGTAAGTTGTAACAAATCGGCTGAGTAATATGGAACAAGGCGGACAAACACCACTGAACCAAACTACTTCTATTCATCTTAAGCATGACCCACTTATTGCCCCATAACTAGATCACTCACACGTGAATTTCGGAGCATGCCTGACGTCCACTATTAGCGAGCATTGACTGAGGTATAGCTATTGACATACGTCACAGGTCGAAACTAGGTTATTGTCCACATGTCCGGCTGCCTGGATCGGGGTGTTACCTTATGATACCTTATGCTGTTAGTGGACGCTGGCTTCTGCCACTATGTCCACGTCTTCTGTGTCTGGCTCTCCGAATTCACCAAATTCAGGCCCTATGTTGTTAAGTCTATCTAACGCCCGACTCGTCTGTGAACTTGTCAAACCCAATTTTGCTTTGAAATCAAGTCTCACCTCTTGTTCCATCCAATAATCATCTAGTCGATTTTTGAATTGGTTTAAACTGTCGGCGTTGACAACCTCTTCTGCTAATTGGTTCCAGGGCTCCACAACTCTCTGACTAAAAGTGTGTTTTCTTGTGTCTCTGGTTGCCCCTTCTAAAAACAGCTTGAAGTTGTGGCCTCTGGTTTTGGATTCGAAGTTCCGTGTCAGTATATTTGCTACTTCCGGGTCATATGTATTGAAAATTTTGTACCATTCTATCATATCTCCTCTATGTCGTCTATATTGCAGGGTGGGAATCTTTTCAAGTCTGTCTTCATATGGTAAATGTTTTAAAGTAGGAACTAGTTTTGTTGCTCTGCGTTGGACTTTCTCAAGTTGGGTGATGTGTTTGATCAAATATGGTTTCCATGCTGGCTGTGAATACTCTAATCTTGGTCGAACCAACCCTTTATACAGTTTCGTCATCATTTCTTCATCTAGATGTGTAAACGATCTTCTAATCATCCCCATCACTGATTAAGCGCTCTGTGCTTTTTCATTTATATGTTGTTCAAAATTTAAGTTTTTATCTGTGGTGATGCCTATGTCCTTCTCGCTGTCGACCTGCTTCAGTGTATAGGTTGTTCCGTCAACTCCCTTCAAAGTATAATTTGGAGTATATCCTTCTTTTCCAATGTTCATCATTACACATTTCTCAGGATGGAAACGAAGAAGCCATTTATCAGACCATTTTTGTAATTCATTAAGATCTTGTTGTAGAATTTCCATGTCGTCTGGTGTTGTTATCTCTCTGAATACTTTGGTATCGTCAGCGTACATCATGACATCAGATTTTGTTGATCCTGGCAAGTCATTTATATAGATGACAAATAGTAGGGGTCCCACTGATGACATCGTAGAATTTTGATTTCTCCCCATTTACAACTGCCCTTTGTCTTCTTCCACTCAGAAAATCCTTAATCCACCATAATATGTTGCCTTTGATTCCATATGCTTCTGTTTTTCCTATCAGTCTACGATGTGGCACAGAGTCAAACGCCTTCATGAAGTCCATGTATATTACATGTGTTGCTTGATTATTTTCTATAGACTTTGTCCATCCTTCAAGTGTATTTAATAACTGTAATGTCGTTGAGCGCCCTTTTATGTATCCGAATTGATTTTTGCTGAATAGTTTATTGTTTCTCATATGGTCCATGATCCTGTCTCTTATGACTGATTCTAGTACTTTGCAGACTACGCTCGTAAGGCTGATTGGACGATAGTTGTTAGCTTTAGTGGCTCCACCTTTCTTATATATTGCTGATATATTTGCATCCTTCCATTCGTTTGGTAACTGTCCTAGTCTGAGGCTGTTATTATAGATTATTGCTAATGGCTTGCTTAATTCTTGCGATAATTCTTTCAATATTCTTGGATGTATCCCATCTGGTCCCAGAGATTTGTTTTGATTTAGCTTCAATAGTCTGATCTGAATTCCTTCTGCTAATACTTCTAGATCCTCTAGTTCATGTTCTATTACCAGGTCTTCAATTCGTGGAATCTTTCCTTATGGCTCATTTGTGAAGACGCTAGAAAAGAATTATGCAAGTACATCCGCTTTCTCTGCATCTGTTGTTGTTCCATCTTTTTTCTCCAAGTTTGGGACACCATTTCTTGTTTTTGAGCGTCTCGCTATGTAGTCCCAGAATTTTTTAGGGTTAGTTTTCGCCTTGTCGGCAATGTCTTTCTCGTGCACTATCTGTTTCTGTCTTGTTGCTGTCCTTACTTGATTTCTCAGGCGAGTATACTTTTTATAATTCTCTTCTGTTCTAGATTCCATGTATCTTGTCCACATTCTATGCTTCTTCTTCACAAGCTCCCTGGTTTTTATGTCAAGTGGCATTCTGTTTTTAGATTTTGTTGACTTTGTTCTCTCTGGTATATTTTTTTCAACTGTGTCTTCCAGTACTAGACAGAAGCGCTTCCACTGTTTGTTTATATCATCTTTGCAGTCCTCTAGAAATTTGCTCCAGTCCATGTCAAGATCTTTCTTCATCTGTGCGTAGTTTCCAGCCGAGTAGACTTTTTTTTTTAAATTATTTATTGGTGTGTAGCACTTGAAGTTGAAGTCAATCATGGAGTGGTCACTCTTTCCCAGTGGGCTGCAAATCTTTATGTTGGTAATCATATTTTCTTCATTTGTCAGTACCAGATCTAGTGTATTTGCCCTCTGTCCTAACCTTCCTCTTGTTGGCTCTAGAATGTGTTGCGTTAAGAAGCTTTCAGTTATAGTATTGATGAAATCTTCTCCTTTCTTGTTTGTAGCTGTATGTGCTTTCCAATCAATGGATGGATGGTTAAAATCTCCCATGAGTAGAATGTGTGAATAATCCCGATTTCTGCATATTTCCTTTATTGTTTTGTTTATTTTGTCATCATTTTCTTCTGTACTTGTGTTAGGGCTTCTATATACAACTCCTATCAGCATTTTGTCCCTTTTTTCCAGTTTAACTGTTATCCATGCAGCTTCACTCAGTTCTTCGTTTATAATTTGTTCTTCTGCAGAGATATTCGCCTTCACATACATCAAGACTCCTCTTCCTTTGTTACTGGTTAAGTTCTTGTGGATCATGATGTAACCGTCTAAGGTAAATAACGCGGGTAGGATGTCCTTGCTTTTCGGCTTAACCTCTGTGATGCATATTATGTCATAGTCTCTTCTTCAACCAAGTGTCTGAGCTCATTCATTTTGTTTGACAGACTATCTGCATTTAGGGATAAAATGTGTAGTCCCTCCACACTGTGCAAATGTATTGGTGCATTTGGTGCAATTAACGTATTTACAGGTTTCCTCTTCTTTTTGAGGCCTACCTCACTTCTTTTTTTCTTTACCTTCTTCAGAGTCCATGGAGGGCCCCGAACCTGATAGAACCACTCCCCATCTGATTCATCCGTCTTCTTCTTTGCTTCTTCTAATAATTTCTTCCTGTCTTCTCTGTCCTTCTTTGATAGATCATTTGCAAAGGTGATTTTTAGTCCTTTCTCTTTCAACTTTGGTCCAGTTCTCAGTATTTTATCCTTTACAGATTCATTTTCAAATGTGATTCTCAAGGGACGTTGTCTGTATTGGTCTTCAGTCTTCTTTCCCAACCTCACCAACTGCTTCATTTTAATTTCTTGTGGGTTTTCTATGTCGATATTTCTGCAGAGATCCTTAAAACTGTTAGCATCATCCTCCCTGGAAGTTGTACTTTCTGTTGCACTCGACTCTTCCATGTTAAAAACAATTACATTGTTTTTCCGCATCTTTGATTCTGCCTCATTTTTTCTGTGTTCCATTATGGCCTCTTCTATTTTGTTTTGGACACTGATGCCTGTTGCTTGTCCCTCTTCTTCTTCTCTTCCATCATATTCTTCTAATTTTTGGACTCTCTCCTTCAATTCTCCCATATCCTTTTCCATCAAATCCTGTCTCTGTTCCATTTTCATCATTTTTCCCCAACAACTTTGATGAAACTTCGTTGCAGCTTCGACAATACCAGTGTACTGACGAATTTTCATCTGAGCACTGCTTTTGTAGGAACAGCCATATCTCCTTTGAAATCCCTTGACATTTCGCATGAAACCATAGCTCACAAAGTGGGCACCCCAAAGCCTGGTCGGAGCCATCTTCTGATACTAGTTTATTGCAGCTACTGCATTTAACGGTTCCTGTTGGCTTTGTTTCTTTTTTGTTCTTTGGTGGCATGTTTGTTTACTTGAGGGGAGGCAGTGCAATCACTATCTCACCCAAAGGCTAAACGAAACAAATATCACACTTCTTCTCTTAGGATTTCCTTCTCTTCTTCTTTGAGGGAGGCAGAGCAATCTCTATCTCACCCTAATTATATATGTATCTCTTCTCTTCTTCTTTGGGGAGGCAGAGCAATCTCTATCTCACCCTAGTTATATCTCACCCTAGTTATATTACCCTATGTATCTCTCTCACAAACCGATAGAGACGTAGGAGCCACAGTCTAGATATTTCTCCGTTTGGATGCAGCCCATCTATTGTAGAGCTTTTATAATCTTTCCTCCACCTCGTACGTCTTCTTGTTTTAGTACTGTATACTTGGTCTTGGCATATATGTGGTACATTTATTTCAATAGTGTTTATGTATTTCAATTCTTGATTGAAATTTTCAATTTTCTCTTCAAGATTTTTATTTAAATCACTGTCTGTATCTCTTCCTTGATTATTTCTCTCATTCCAAATCTTGAGTGAATAATATGGACATTCTAGAAATATTGTTTGCACAGTACTGTTTGCCTCTTGTATCCTCTCTTTCAGTTTTGAATATTCATTTAGTACCTCTGTTATATTCTTCTGTCTCAAGTCAATTCTCCTTTCATTGATTTCGGTTAGTTCACACGTTCCAAACCAAAATAGTACTATGGGCCGTCTTCTGTCTTTAATCTTCCTCTTTATTTTCATCTCAAGCCCTTTCGTTTCCCATGCTTTGGCTCCTGATACGAATATTATTTCAACTTTAACTCCATCTTCTTTCTTTATTTGTCTCTTTAATTCTCTACCTTTACTGTCACACACAATCAAAACTTTCCTTTGATAATGTATGTTATTTCTTTGGCTTTCAATTCTTTCCAACTTCTTCTTTTCACTCGATATTTTTTTAGCAATTGTCATTTGGAAAAATCTCGTGTCGGGAAGATTGACAAATTCTCAGACGTTATAAGTCGGAATAGTGAATACATTTTACATAAATAATTAAACATAGACTTTGTATAAATGTTCATAATTCATTTTACAAACAAAATATTGAATGATGACATTTCATTCTTTTAGATATCTTAGATTAAATGCGAAAACATTCCTGATTGAAAAATCTGTGCGTCCGCCATTTGCAAACCGGAAGTCATCCTGGTGTTGGATGCTTTGGTAGCGACGTATGTATGTATTGACATTATACGAAATAAATTATATATTTAATTAAATGTTTATTTTCGTTCAACATGTACACGCAAAGCCCACCATTGTGGTTGGTTATAAATAAATCGGTAAATAGATCCGGGAAGCTATTGGTTGACTCCTTCCAACTTTCGATCATTGTCTTCTGTGAAGGAGTCTACTACACAGGGGCGTGACCATTTCTGCACCAATTTAGGGAGGGAGGGTGAGGTCTTCACCTCACCTAATATCTTCCTCTCCTTACATATATATATCATTTGCTCTCTCCTCGACATACAACCCTCTGCCCCCATATTTGAGACAATGCAATTATCTGGTCCTCGCTTGTCGTGTATTGACTTGTATTGAGGGGTGGCGATTCTAAAGTTTAATTATAAATGTTTTGTTTTCCTTCTTTTCTTCTTCTTCTCTCTCTCCCTAATGATTAATACACGCAATTTAGTAGTAGCACACTGTTTTGGGTGCCCGATGTACTTATATACCCATGACCTACTGGTGCGTCTAATGGGGTATGTGTAACACGAATGTCGAAATTGATATTCCTATTTGTATGTATGTCTGTCATAGTCTGTATGTGTATATGACACACACATATGCATGTGCACGCTGTGTATACATATGTATATGTGTGTCTATATATGTGTATACAGCTATATACATGTGTTCCTATGTAGGGCACACTGAACTCGCTGCTGTACCTGTCAATGAATATCTACTTAAAAAAGCTAGCGTTGATCGTGAATCGTAGCACGTCTAACAGACTTCGTTTGGTTGTTTCCTTTTGCTTCTTGATTTGAACTCAAAGTTAATACGGGATCTGGATACGGATTCTGATCCAAACTAAATTAAACTCAAGTAGTTATGGATAACTCTTGTTGAATTCCCTGATGAATCGAATTTGTTAAATTTTAAATAGAACCGGTATTCAGCTGTTTAGATTTAAATTTGAACATGCTATTGTAGCTGCAACAGTGGCTGGTTCAGAATCTAAATATCCAGGACTCGTGCTTGTACATCAACTTTTAATCTCAACTTGGATTCATATATTTTGGACTCTGATCCAACTTGAACTAAATTTGAGCAGTTTTATGTATTATTATACTTTTCACTTGATTAATCTAATAATCCAATTTAACCTGATCTTAATTATACCTGGCTATGAATAATTATCATATATTTATTTCTCCAATTCTAAATTCTATCTTGAATCTAATTGACTGGATTTAGAATCTTCAGTTGTCTTTTCACTTGTATATTCTTTTCCTTGCGTTAATAATCAGTCCTTGACACTGACTTTTAAAGGCTCACAATGAGCATAGAACATTTCCTTCCCGATATCATAACACTGCCTTTTTCGTACATATACTTATGAGAGCCTGGTCTTGTTTCCGTCCCAAATTCCTACACTTCAGTGGTATGTGGGACTCAAACGACTCCATGCTCCCTCACAAATCAGCAACATATTTCCTTTCCTGGTTGTAACTAAAGCCGCGTTTAGATGTTTCGACAGATGAGTTTCCTGTTGTATATATGTTTTGTTTTGTGTCATATAACTTATTATACTTATTTCATAACTTGTACCACTGCTTCTATTCTTATCTGTGCTAGCACCCACAACCGATTTGTTGTGTCGCATGCCCATCTACGTACACTTGAACAAAATAATATGAATGTCCAAAGCCTAGTCAAATCAACTGAACAGAAATTATCAAACATAAAACTTCCATGGGAATTTCGTAACCAGATTGAGCCAATAAACTTGCCTGAACAAACTTACCTATTATACCTAACTCATTCTCTAAATGATTGATATCTCACAATATAGAGCAAGTATTGGTTCTTTCTTCTGCTGTGCCGTCAGACCGCACCGGAATAAATGTTTTGACAGACAATCTTCGCTTTATTGCGTTTTATACATCTCTCTGAGAATCAAAGGGCTGAGTTGCAATTTATCTTGCAGAATAACCCTTCTTATCCATGTTATGTTTGGCAACTTTCTTCCAGAAAATATTCTTGGCAATTTTGAAACTTTGACGACCCATAACAATATCTTCAGCACGCCGTCGTCTGTGGACAGGGATTACCCCCCGATCATCAATCGTACCTGTACACTTGAATATTTTTCCATATATACTGCGTTTATGTCTGCATTGTCTTTAATTACTATACTCATTCTGTTATTAATTGGATGTGTCGAACGTAATCCAGGTCCACGTGACGACGGCATGGCTTTCCTTTTGTTAAACCCACAAAGTATAAGGAACAAACTAGATACGATATCGGTTGAAATGAACGATTTTGATGTGTGCATGTTCACAGAAACTTGGCTTAGTCATCTGTTGATAACACGGATATATTTGTTGAAGGTTTTAACGACATTGTGAGAAATGATAGAACAGACAGGGTAGGGGGTGGGGTGGCTATTTATGTTAGAGATACCATTGCATTCAAATTTCGTGATGACTTATCTACCCCCAACCTGGAATCTGTATGGGTTGAGCTCATAAAGCCTCATCATATTCTAGTAGGTTGCTTTTATCGACCACCGAATTCTCTTACTTCTGACTGGGACGATATTGAAAAATCGATTGGTGTCGCACGAGATAGTGGTTTAGAGATGATAATAGCAGGAGATTTTAACGAAGATCAGAAACCGAATTTCCATGGACATATTAATGATATTTGTAGCGCGTGTGGCGTAAAACAGATCATAAAATCACCTACCCATTTTTCTGAGAGTTCGAAAACAACACTAGACCTTTACCTAGTAAGTAACCCAAAATCTATCATATCTTGGAAGGTATTAGATCCATTTTATTCGGACATGAAACGATACCATTGTCCGGTTAGAATCGACCTTAATTATTCACACACTAGACAGAAAAACTCTCTCAGACGTATTGTGTGGAATTACAACATGGCTGATTTTGAATCGATGAATAATGCATTTTACGATTGGAACCGCTCTGGTGAACTCGACTCTTTGAGCACAGACTATTTAGCTGAAGCTGTAACTACCAAAATTATCTCGACGGCAACTTCTTTCATACCACACAAGAGCGCAACTATTCGTAAAGGGTGTCCCCCGTGGTTGACATGCAACATCCGCAAATTAATTCGTGAGCGCAGAAGGCTTCATAATAAAGCAAAACGAATTGACTCTCCTCTCGACTGGGCGAACTATAGGACAAAGCGAAATGAGGTCATATCAGTGATCAGGAAATCAAAAAGAGAACATAATTCCAAATTAGAAAAGAAACTAAATGATAACGCATGTGACGCTTCGACGTGGTGGAAAACACTTCAAAGATTATTGTTTTCCCCGAGGGCACAAAGTATCCCGCCGATAACTGATGGAACAAATATATACGTATCTCCCCACGACAAAGCAACCTGCTTTAATGACTATTTCTGTAGCATAACATCTGTAAATGATGATGGTACTACTCTTCCCCCCAGATCTTTTGACACATGGAGACAAACTCTTTCTGAAATAAAATTAACCGCTGATGATCTGCGAGAGGCCCTCAAATCGGTCAACCCGACGAAAGCTTCAGGGCCAGACCAAGTACATCCCAAAATATTAAAACAGTGTGCTGACTCATTATGTTATCCCCTCACTAATATATTCAACCGCTATATCAACGAATCCTATTACCCTCTAGACTGGAAACGGTCAAATGTTGTGCCAATTCATAAAAAAGAAGACAGGAGTAAAATGTCTAACTATAGGCCTGTATCACTGCTCAGCTGTATATCAAAGGTGTTTGAGAAATGTATATATAAACAAATTTGGGACTTTTTAACACTTAATGGACTAGTATCAAATTTACAGTCAGGATTTGTCCCTGGTGATTCCACTGTCTTTCAACTCACCGATATCTACGATTACATTGCAGACTCATTGGACCAAGGTAAAGAAATAAGATCTGTCTTCTGTGACGTTAGCAAAGCGTTTGATAAAGTATGGCACACAGGTTTATTGTACAAACTTGAACGTATTGGTATCACTGGTAAATTACTTCACTTGATCGAGAGTTATCTAAGTCAACGCCAACAACGAGTAATAATTGACAATGAAAACTCAGATTGGAAACCCGTACAAGCAGGTGTTCCCCAAGGATCTATACTTGGACCTTTACTATTTATAGTTTATATAAACGATATCTCAGAAAATGTTACTTGTCACATTCGACTTTTTGCTGACGATACATCCATGTTTCTTACTATAGAAGATCCAGACAGAGCAGCAGATCTGATGAATATGGATATCGCGAGACTAGCTAATTGGGCACATCAGTGGCTTGTTACTTTTAATCCTCAAAAAACTGAATCTCTTCTCATCTCCAGAAAGCGAACACCCATAGCCCACCCACCACTTCAGATGTCCAATTCTATTATCACAGAAGTTAGCTCGCATAAGCACTTAGGATTAACATTTGACAATCAAGCGAAATGGGGTGACCACATAGATGATATTACTGATAGAGCTTGGAAGAAAATTAATATAATGCGAATGCATAGATTTTCTCCTGAATAGAAAAACCCTTCAAAAAATATATTTCTCTTACATTCGTCCAATCATAGAATATGCTGCACCAGTATGGGACAATTGTACATGCGAATTGAGCACACGACTTGAAAAAATTCAATTTGAAGCAGCAAGGATTGTTTCAGGAGTCACGCGTAGCACTAACAATAGCGACCTTCTATCTTAACTTGGGTGGGAAACATTAGCAGAAAGGAGAAAAAAATTTAAACTACATCAGTTTTATAAAATGTTTGTTAGATCATCACCATCCTATTTATACAACATGATCAACACCGATACCCCGGGTTCCCAGAGATATAATTTTAGGAGAAACGACTTAAGACCTCCGCAAGCTGACAACTCGGCATATATGAACACATTCCTTCCATCTGCTACTCGCCTGTGGAATGAGTTAACACCCGTAACTAAAAGCGCAAAGTCTTTAGAGATATTCAAGTCACGACTAGATATAGAAAAACGGAGAAATTCATTGAAAGTTCAACACTTTGATTATTGTTTAAATCGCGAAACCCAAATATTGCATGCCCGTTTAAGACTCAAGTGTAGTAATCTAAATCGTGACCTTCGTGAAAACCATTTACGCGATTGTGACAAATGTGTATGCGGGGATGTAGAAAGCGCTGAACACTTTCTATTATTCTGTCAAAGATATACTCAACTCAGGTCTGACTCATTCTCAAATATTGACCCGACTTTCTTAACTACCAAGATCTTACTCAAAGGCATACCATTGCTATCATCTGAAATAAATAATGAAATATTCAGAGCTACGCAATACTTCATTCAAAAAAGCGGTAGTTTCAAACAATACACTAACAATTCAACGGCATAGCAACGATAACCCATGGAGTTTTCATATTTAGTTTTCATATTTAGTTTCCATATTTAGTTTCCACATTTATTTTCAAAACAATTCATTTTCAAAATAATTCTTTCCACAAGTTAGTCTAAAAATGTTCATAACAGTGGTACCGACTTTTCTTTCACATACAAGCTCTTTATTTCTATCGCTTCACCTATCTCTGTCTCGTATTCCTTGTGAATACACCCCTCTTATTATTATCCACATAAGCTTATTTATCATTTCAACACTTATTGTAAACTCGTCTGTACATCATAATATTAATATACCATCACTTCTTAAACCTATTGTTTCTCTAACTCGACCACTTGCCATTCGCTCGATCTTTCTTGATTTCTACAATTGTTCTACTTGTCTGAGGAGATAGCTCAACAAAGCACATATCTGCTTGCTGCTAAATCCTCTTCCCCTTTTCTATTCTACTCATGTTTCCATCATCTAAATGTTGTTCATCATAAATGTAATATTGGGGCTAATAAATATTGTTTAAATCAAATAGGTGCGTAGTTAAATACATCTAATGATGCTCTGTATTCATAAAAGTTTATCCCCGATTTACATAGTCACAATAATTTTAAAGTGACACTGACTCAGATTCCTTGCTCGTCAGAAGTAGTTAAATTAACACACTGATTAATTGACATATTTAAGACATGTCCGGAAATACCTACCCTGTTATACAAGTGTTAGTTGTTGAATTGGTTATTGAATTCATTGAGCAATAAACTTAATTGCACCTTATATTTGAATGTGTTCTTAATTCTCAACATAACAGTGGAGTGAACCAAAATCACCTTGTTTTACGCAAAGTTTAACTTTAAAGGGTTTGCAGTATGCATTCTGAAACTTGCATAAGTGCATGGTGTTTGAGTATATATTTTTAGTAAGCGATGAAATTTACCATTGATTCCTTTATCAGCCATTTTCTTCTTCAAATGATTAAGTTCTTCAGGCACTGTCAAAAGCCTTCCTCAAATCTACGAAGGATGTGTAAACTGTTATGCTATCTCTCGTTGTATACTTATTAATTAGGATCTTCAAAAACATATGTGATCTAAAGTTCTCGACCCATCTCTAAATCCAATCTGGTTTATAGACAATTTCTCTCTTCTGTAAGATACTCAGAGTCTCCTCTGAAGATTTGTGTGAGAAGTTTCCCGAGAAAACTTGATATGCTTATTCCCCTGTAATTATTAGTCATTGGCATCACCCGACTTATGAAGAGATGTCAACATGGAGAGGTTCCATATGTCAGGGTACCACAATCTAAAATATTTTTGAAAGGGTAAGAAGCATTAAATCAAACTTGTGTTGATAAATTCATTCGAAACTAGATCCGGTCCTTCTTTTTTTCCGGTTCTAATATTTTAATCGCTTCGCGGATTTCTGCACATGAGAACGGTTTATTAAGACACAAACTTGAACTATCATGATATAAATTACAATAAGTATTATATTCATAAGTACTGGTCTTAGACTCGTCAATTGATGGATGGATTTGTGTAATGTGCGCACGTTCTTCATCTGATATCTGGTTGAGGCTATTGGCTATTATACAGTTATTGAATCTATTCTAAAAGCTTTTTGAATCATTTGGGATTGATGTTGTTTATATCTTGAATCAGAGACTCATTGTGGTGTCTCTCAAGTTTTTTCCTCATTCGGTTGTTTATATCTTGAGTCAGAGACTCATTGTTGTGTCTCTCAAGTTTTAACATGTTCGAGTAGAAATGCACGAATAAATAAGTGGCATATTGTTGGAAACCATCTGAGTATTTTTGCAAGGGTTTTACCCTCTTTTCTGAGACTATAACATTTATGGAACATCCACCTCAGTTTGTATTTATTCGAATGATTTTTTCTTGCTTGTATCTTTCCTTACATGATTTGAAGGTGTGAAATTGGGGGCCTTCTTTATCTGTTCCTATGTATATGTCTTTAATGTTCTCAATGCTATCGTTAATAATGTTAGAGCTATCATCCTCTATGAGGTTACTAAAGTCAACAATTTTCTTAATACACTCCCGGTTTGATATCTCATTTAAATCCCGATCCATCTTTCCATTCAAATTTACCTGGGAGTTGTAGTCAATTAGTAGTAGTAGTGAAATTTGGTTATGATCAGAAAACTCATTCGGTGGATGAACCTGAACCTCTGAATTAAATTAGAAGATGTAATCATATAATCGACTGCGCTTCAGCCGTTATGATTTTGGAAAGGGAAATAGCCTAGTGAATACCAAATAAAGCGCCCACTAAGAATTCTCATTTGCATGTTTTTACATGATCAGTTAAGATGTCCCCTGTGTGTTACTTTCTTAATCCAACTGATATCTTTTGGATACCTTTTCCATTAATTCTTCTGAATAGATATACAAAAATAGAGACTGATCTGTTCCAAAGAGTCATCCTGGATCAAATCATGTTACCAGAATGTCTTGGCATTGAAATCATTGAAATGCTAGGGTTTATCTTTTTTGTGAACGGGTAAAGCAAAACGCCATTGAGTACAAATTTTCATGAATAATAAAAACTTCTATTGCTTAATATCCCAGATGATTGGAACTGATGAGTTATAAATAAGTGTGTGACTACATGTAACTGGTGTTGGAGTTTTTCATAATACTTAGGTAATCTCCCAGTTAGTATGTTATATGTCTGAAAAATATTGCTTAAATGATTGACCGGTGTATATATTGTAAAGGTCCGGCCTTTACTGGGTATAGTTTATATTTACAAATTTCACTTCGTAAAATTTTGGGTGCCATCTTGCATCATAACTTTTATATTTCAAATAGCAATCTGCTATTAATTAGTAATTATATTCATTATTATAGTAACTTACTTCTAGCTAAATATTAACTTCTAGTATTACGTAGTTAAACTTTCATCAGCTTAAGGACTTTGCTAACCCAATTTTCCCCAAATTTGATGGAGTCAAAATAAAGGTTTATGTTCAATTTTATTAGTAATCACAGTAACCAATCCCATGAATGAAACATTTTAAGAGCATAATTCATGGTGGAATGTGTTAGAAATACTAAATGTAAAGTTTATAGAGGTTTTTAAAATTATTTTTTCGAACCCAAAATCAATAAACACAAAGTACATATCAAAGAAAAAGATATGGCAATGTGTACTGAACACCGTGAAGAATGATGAACAATAAAATAATATTCATATTTATCAAACATTCTTTGATAAAATTACTAAGAACCAATTGTTTACAAATAACTGAGTAATTTGCCTGACACAGGTTGTAGTGAGGTGACAGTTAAGTGTTAATATCGGTGGACAGTGGTGTGTTGTGAATCTCTTGACAAAAAAAACTGTAATCCCCAATCTAAGGGTACCCAATAGTCCAGAAACTAGGTTAGGTCACCAATCAGCCTGAATCAGGATATATTTTTCTCATGGTTCAGCACCTGCTGGTCATAATCCCAGCTGGCTTGAGTGAACATTAACTTGACCCATCAAATTCAGTTCCCAAATAGCTTTTCTGAGCAATAAAATCTACCATTTATAAACAACTGCTTCCAAGCCAAAAATCTTAATAAAACTGAAGAAATGTGAGTATATCTTAATTATTCATCATTCTTCACAGTGTTCAGTACACATACCCATATCTTTTTCTTAGATATGATATTTGTGTTTGTTGAATTTGGGTTCGAAAAAATAGATTTTTAAAACTTCTATAAATTTCACATTTTGAATTTCTAACATAATCTACCATGAATTATACTCTTAAAATGTTGCATCCATGGGTTTGGTTACTGTGATTACTAATAAAAGTGAATATTTTGGACTCCATTAAATTTGGGGAAAATTGGGTTAGCAAAGTCCTTAAATTAATCCCTAAATTTTCGTAGTTTAGTTCCTTCATGGGCGCAGCCATATTGGATACGTCATGAGGGATAACCCTTGTCATAAAACGTTCTGGCTGGTCGTAGTCAAAAAACATAAACAACTCTAGTTTGCATACAAATGGGATCAAACTTTGAATATATGAAATATAAACATTGGAGCAATATATCTAATGTGTTTTTACTTATTCAAAGTATGGAAATTTTTTGCTCTGCAAGAAATAACCTGCAGAAACTGATTGATTGGTTCATATTTATATTTCTCTGCGAGACATCGTCTGCAGAAGCATTCTGATTGGTCTGCAGAATTCTCTATTGTTTACAAGCTATTTCATTATTTGCAGACTTGTTGCAGAGTTTTCTAGTATATAATTTATTTTTTTTAAATTACTGTTCTGCGTCATTTTAGATTTCTAAATTGCTTGGACATATTGTGTATTTTGTTAGGGTTTCATTGGGATCATCATTCCGTGATAGACATAGTTCATCAAACATTTTGTGGTATATTATATTTACTAATTAAAAATTAGTAGGGTAAAAATGTTAAAGTTTAATAAATATTTATAATTATTCTAAATAATTATTTGAACTTATACATTTATTCACAGTGGTATTTTTACTAAGTTTAATCTTTAAAATGGTACCGTACTAAGTTGTGTGAATGCTAGAAATAGCTAGGTAACAAGATGCAGAACAATGTAGATCTTGTCACCTTATTTATTAGCCTAGATGTGGCAATGCCAGAAGTGGCTAATTCCCATCCATAAATATAGGAGATTTATAGGCTATGTCCGAAATGGCTCACTCATTACTACCAGGTTCACGCCCAAACATTCTTAGCCTGTATAGACAAAATGTAAGCAGGCGTGTCAGAAGTGACCGAGCACTACGATTGGAGGGCTGTTGGTGGAAAATTGTATGTGTTCATTATGCCAAGAGGCATGTCAAATCCACAATTATCAAAATGGTACCACTATTCCCGCCAGAATGTCATCATTAATCCCTAAAGTTTCGTAGTTTAGTTCCTTCAAGGGCGCAGCCATATTGGATACGTCATGAGGGATAACCCTTGTCATAAAACGTTCTGGCTGGTCGTAGTCAAAAAACATAAACAACTCTAGTTTGCATACAAATGGGATCAAACTTTGAATATATGAAATATAAACATTGGAGCAATATATCTAATGTGTTTTTACTTATTCAAAGTATGGAACTTTTTTGCTCTGCAAGAAATAACCTGCAGAAACTGATTGATTGGTTCATATTTATATTTCTCTGCGAGACATCGTCTGCAGAAGCATTCTGATTGGTCTGCAGATTTCTCTATTGTTTACAAGCTATTTCATTGTTTGCAGACTTCTGGCAGAGTTTTCTAGTATATAAGATTTTTTTTTTAAATTACTGTTCTGCGTCATTTTAGATTTCTAAATTGCTTGGATATATTGTGTATTTTGTTAGGGTTTCATTAGGATCATCATTCCGTGATAGACATAGTTCATCAAACATTTTGTGGTATATTATATTTACTAATAAAAATTAGTAGGGTAAAATGGTTAAAGTTTAATAAATATTTATAATTATTCTAAATAATTATTTGAACTTATACATTTATTCACAGTGGTATTTTTACTAAGTTTAATCTTTAAAATGGTACCGTACTAAGTTGTGTGAATGCTAGAAATAGCTAGGTAACAAGATGCAGAACAATGTAGATCTTGTCACCTTATTTATTAGCCTAGATGTGGCAATGCCAGAAGTGGCTAATTCCCATCCATAAATATAGGAGATTTATAGGCTATGTCCGAAATGGCTCACTCATTACTACCAGGTTCACGCCCAAACATTCTTAGTCTGTATAGACAAAATGTAAGCTGGAGTGTCAGAAGTGACCGAGCACTACGATTGGAGGGCTGTTGGTGGAAAATTGTATGTGTTCATTATGCCAAAAGGCATGTCAAATCCACAATTATCAAAATGGTACCACTATTCCCGGCAGAATGTCATCATTGGCTGCGGACATACGTACCACAGTAGCGATGGCATAGTAGGTGTGACAATTAATTATGGTGGATTTTGGTGACAATTGGCCAACATAATTTATATGCCATAGGAAGTCATGTCGCCCGCCGCATATCCACACAGTGAGTCGACTGATCAATTAACCCATTGCGTTTCACCAAGGCTGATCTCTACTCATTACGTTTAGCCACATTGTATTCTCTACGATACATACAATTGCACGATCGATCGTCCAGAATTGTGTTTGAACCCATTCACTCACATATCATGCAAGTGGCATGTTTTATTGATATGATCTGAATACATGTTTATCTACTTATATTATTTTCACGCGTATTAAGTCAGTTCCCCAATTGCGTGTTTTATTTTGCGACGTTAAATTCTACGCATAATTAGGCTAACATCATGTGGACAGATGAAGCTGTATCGGAATTGTTGGAAGCGATGCAGATAAGAGAAAGTATATGGAATAAATAAAGCGACTTATACAAGGATCAAAACAAGAAAAAAGCTGATTATAACGAACTATTGGAAATTTTGTCCGGGTTTATCGGAAAAAGCATTGAAGAGTAAAATACAGAGTTTAAGGACCATGTATCGGGAGGAAGTGAGAAAGGTGAATAAAAGCAAGAAAAGCGGCGTTGCTGCCAAAGATATCTATGTACCAAAATGGAAGTTTTTTGAGGAATGCTCTTTTCTGGAGGAAAGTCTGTGGACCGGACCAGGGACTTATTCTAACATTCCACAAACACGTGCAAATACCGTCGTTTCTGACCACTCCGATGTAACACAAGCCAGTATCTCGGATAGTATTTCAGGTGATGCTGATGTGCCTGCTATAGCAGTAATGACACAAACGATAACGACGTGTCAAACAGTTCTGTGCAATCGACGCTGCCGTCGACATCTAACGTGAGAAGGAAGCGTGATGCTACGTCATGGGTGGACACAGCAGCCCAGGCATTCGCTACAATCGCCGATAATGTTACACAGAAAGAGGATGAATGTGATGTGTTTGGTAGAGACATCGCGATGGCCCTGAGGCGTTGTCCGGATGCAGAAAAGCGACGTAGACTCAAGTTTTTGCTACAAACCACTGTATATAATTTTGAAGAGAGCAGCAGCTATTTACAAAATTTCCAAGGAAATCAAAGTTTCCCTTCAACTCTTATTTCCGGACCGACGGTGCCAGCGTATCCAAATGTTGGATATTCGATGAATGGACAATCTAATATAGGATCTAATGTTATGTTCACAGCGAATTCTAATTCTCTGAATGGAATGCAGAATGGTAATGTTTATCCAACTGGACAGTCATGTGTCAACCCCCTAGTACACATGAGTACAACAGACTGTTGAACTGATGACTGACGTTTTGAACTAGTTCGTTGGTGTCTCGCGATAATTGATTAAAAGAGCGTTCGTGAGTTTCTTCTATGTCATTCCATTTTATCACTGACATGGGGATAGGGAGAAGTGGATAATAATCGACCGTACTGAAGGTAAAAAATTCCTACTAGTTAAAGAGACACAAGGCAGTTGCAGTGGGTTCACGTGAATGTGGAAAATAACATTAATTTTTTTTAAATAAATATAACAAAATTAATTAACATGGAAAAAGTATTTTTTATTATCAATACTGATAACTCCGATGACGAGGTATAGCATGTTGGCACCATTCTTTTGTAAACAGTACTGTTACACGCCAGTCGTCCCATACATATCGCCAAATGGAGTAGCTAATCAAATGTTAAGTCGAAATTTTTTTGATTTAATTTATTGTTCTTACCATTTGTAAATTGATCTTAATTTGGCTGCCACTATAAAAGAACTGTTACATAACAGATGTTTTAACATGTGACATCTCATCATTGGATTACTGTATATAGACAGTAATGTGGGTATTTCCAACAACAAATATGGAGAAAATAAGACTTTTGATCTTTCATATCGGACTCGGGGGGGGGGGGGTCAACATTCGAAGTTGGACATACGCAGAAAAGACAACTTCTAAACACACCCATACACGTTGGAACCACATATATTAATGTTAAGAACGGTTGTTCCGGGGGTAAATTAGCTTGGTAAATACGTTAATCAAGGAATGACTTGCAGATCGATTGGGATCATTGGATTTTGACTTGTAGAGTATGTAAATAAAGTGTGTGAATCCCAAAATGATTCAAACGAACTTTGTTTAATTACCCTGCCGGTCAAAACCAATGACCCCAATCTACCAGCAAGTCATTCCTTATAATCATATATCAGTAAATGTTAATATTAGTCATTTGAAAAATATTTCAAAACTACCAAAACAATTGTCAAGAGTTCAATGACACCTACATTTAAGCAGCGAAATATTTACATATGGCATATTACTGGGACTACACGACTATACACATAAACCGCACACATTATAAAACATAGTTTATAGTTTAATCTCATTAAATCGAGTGTTGAATTTTGCAAGCACATTATAACTATTACTCAATAAGACTCCACTGAAAAGGGAGTGCACCCTCATAAAAAAGTCACTGAGTTCGTCCCTCACTTCACGAGCATCGACATTCGGAACAGTTGTCGAATCTCCAATATCTCCAGTTGCAGTCGACTGTGCATTATGTTCAGCATATCGTAGACATCCGCTCTGCGAAACACCTAAATCCGCATCCTTCCCAAGAAAATTGTGAAGAACAATGCATGCACAGACTACCCGATTCAGGTTATCGGTGTCCAACTGTATGGGCCCTAGAAGTATTCTAAATCTAGCCACCAAAACACCAAATGCACACTCGACGGTCCTACGTGCCCTCGAAAGTCGGTAATTGAAAACTTTCTGATCACCAATGGCTGTTCGATGGGGATATGGCTTCATTTGGTGATTGCTTAATGCGAAAGCGTCATCACCAACAAGGAAATACGGTATGCTCAGTGTTCTGTTAGGACTGGAAAGTGGACTAGAATCTGGGAAGTTCTGCTGTATATCACAGATTCCACTGTCCTGGAAAATGCCACCATCAGCACTACTCCCTGGTGATCCCAGATCATAACAAATAAATTTCCCCGTTGCATCAACTACAGCCATCAGAACAATGCTCTCGTAGTCCTTATAGTTCCGATGATCGCACGCACTGTCAGACGGCCTCCGAATTTCACTGTGTTTCCCATCGATTGCACCCAAGCAATGAGGAAACTGCCACATTTTGTCAAAGTTATCCGCGTGGATAAACCACTCTTGCTTGTTTTCTGGCATTCTCAAGAAATCTCCTTGTATAGTGTCGTAAATAGCATCACAAACTTCCGGAATAAAAGCACCAATGGTTGATCTGGCGATTCTGGAAGTGAAGTGTAGACTTGTGTACGTTTCCCCTGTAGCAAGGAATCTGAGTGTTGTGGCAAGTTTTTCATATGGAGTCAACGCTGATCTCATAACTGTATCCTGTTTCGCAATCAATGGGGTCACTTTTTGCAATACGGTATGGAACTCCGACTTGTTCAGCCTGAAGAAAAACGAAAACACCATGTAAAGTAGCTCATAAAATATTTTGACAAATCTATCACCCCCCCCCCCCCTCCCATATGCAATCATAGAATGGGCAAATTTTTATACGCTGAAAACGACGCCGAAAACACAGACGCCGAAAACACAGAATGCCAAAATCACTTTACTGCAAATACGCACGCATTCTCACCCAAGAACATTCGCACGATGCGTTGTAATGTATAGGCCCCCGGTGGCACTGAAACTATGTACATCATGGGACTGTGGCACCAGCCATCAACTCACCCTATAATATATGTTATATTGGCCACCCCATGTGAAATGGTTATGTCTCAATAGTAATACTCTCCTGGTAATATGCACCTATCAACATAAACATTTATATTTACCTCGTGAAGTTGGTGAATTCTTTCTCATCCGCGTCTTCTAATTCCTGCAGTAGACTGTGAGAAATTCCATGCCGGTTCCGTTCTAGGGTGGAGTTCATTGGTTTTGTCCAGCACTTACGATTTAGATGTCGTTTTGTTTGTTCCAGTTCTCCCAACAGTAACGTGCCCACACCCACAAGGGCCAACAACGTATCATCATTCGACCGTACATGTGAACGCGACATAACACTTACAACTGATCGCCATGTTTGGCCCACTTTTATAAATGCTGAAAAATTACACCGGTGATTTGTTCTTAGTAAGAGCAATCATGACTGTTGACAGAAACGAGGTATTCATTAAGTTATCAAGTGGACTTGTGTGTTAGTATTAAAATATAACATTGCGTGTTGAGTAAAGATCAACAGCGACAAGACATTCGGTTAGATAAATCATTGATATGTCGTTCTCGACGCTGATAGAGCTTGGAAAAGACTCATTGTGTGAATGTGCGGCGGGCGACATGGATCGCTATGGCACATAAATATGACGACCAATTGTCACCAAAATTGCACCATAATTAATTGTCGCACCTACTATGCCATCGCTACTGTGATACGTGTGTCCGCAGCCATTGTCTAAGTCGGAGACGCCCGGGCCATGCATAGAGCCAATTAGAGGTGAAATAAACTGTTTCCCATTCCAGAAGGTAATTTAGTACAAGTGAAAATAATTACACTTCTAGGATGAGTGCCCGCAGAAGCTCGTATACAGAAGGACTTGTATACTGAAGGACTTTTAGTTATTTACTCTCAAATTTATAAAGTAATTTATATAGTACGGCAAAATGAAACCTGATGCATAACCCTGTGATGACACAGTCTCCTGCAAGTAAGGTTATCTTATTACAGTATTAGTAATTATTTAAATTCAGTAACGTGTTCCCAGGAAGTGTTTTTTTGATTCTGTGATGGAGTAGGCGAGCACAGGCCGATGAAACTTCACAGTACCCAAACACAATTCGCAGTTAATTAAAATCTGCAAGTTTATCGCATACTTATATTGTGTGTCACACAGAAGTAATTGCAAGCCAGTTAGATATTATATTAAAAGTGTTCATTACAAAATATTTCACATTTATTATAACGTGAGATTACCTTGGTGTTTGGTGGGCTATGTGGTCATAAGTTCATGGTAATTACATTTTATCATTTTTGCATCTTAAATGAAACTCTTTTAAATCACAAAGTTGTGTATAACATGTATACTCACATTGGGACTTTGTTCAGTACTAAGAACAAGTCAGGTTGTATTATTTCAGTCTACTCTTAAAGTAACAAATATTTATACTACTTAGTAAAACATTTGGTAGTTTATATAAGCTACTATTCAAAGTGAATTTGTGTTTTATTAGTGAATTATTTGTGGTGATATTTTAAATCATGTTTACGTAATCTATAAAGCACCAGTGTTCGTTCATGTTTGGACTGAAATGTACATAAGTCTTTAGTATTAAGTGCATCAGTCATTAAATACCCTTAGTGTCAGCATTCGTAAGTCTCTTATTTGTGTTCAAGGTAATTACTATATTAACCTGCGCAAGAGCGGAATAGGTTTTATTAGACATCTCACCAATATGTTCTGATTCTATCAGCATTTCATGTCAGCATTTTATTAGCTATCATACCACTTAGCAATTATTAAAATATGTTTTATGTGTCCAAAGTTTTGTATCAATGTGTCTTGTGTAACGTGTATGTGATTCGTAATGTTTCATTGTTTAAAATCATAAATGGTAATTAAAATCAATCATTTATCCAGATTCCATTGTTTAGGTGCAAATAGTTTAAATTTTTATGCATTTCTACATATTAGTCAACTGTTTCTGTATGTTATTCAAATTTAAATGTCAAATAACTGCACATAAATCTGTTTTTAATTGGAATAATTCTGTTTTGTAAAATTTGCTTTTAATAAAAAGTTACAAATGTTTCAAGTCCTTTTTCAATTATATTTAACTTAATTAAAATTATTTATAAAACATTTCATCTTTCATTTATCACTTCATAACAATATGTGATAGTCATTCCATCAGATCATTCGTCTTGCAAAACATTCCATCTTATTTTCATTTTCACATACAATTACTTAACATTCCGTCCATACAAATTTAAGTTTGTTAAAATATTATCTATTGTTTATGTGCTAAATAAATAAATAATTAATATAATTTATTTTCATCATTAGGATCATGTATCCTGTTTCTCACCCATCACCGGTTGTAGTCCAGCTAACAACATACCTACTGGTGTCTGGTATTTTATTGTTACATTTTAAAAAGTACATCCACTCGGTTATTTCTGACTGTAGCTTTATCTGGTGATATATGATCTTGGTGGATCAGGTGGGGAGTGGTCGCAGAGTAACCCATTTTCGGGGGATTTTATGACTTATTCCTAATCGTCGATTCTCTGAGAGTGGGAAATGTATGTATTTGTGTATACCACTTGTGCATTTCAATATATGACATCATTTTTCAATAACTGACATGTTTTTACAAATATCAACAAATATGACTATTTCTATGAATGTCCAAGATTTGGCTGTTGAAGGATCTTTACATATTTTTACCATTAGAAAATCCTACGTTAAACATTGAAGACGATACAAGTTTGGCGATACAAAGCTCGTTAGTTAATTAGAATTTTATTTAGCTAGCTGTCTAGTTTGTTTCAACTGTTGTTATTGAAGTTGCCCAATCAACCGTATATGAAATCAGTAAGGAACTCAACAAAACTAATGTTGGATGTATCATTGGTGGTCAGCTGGTAAATCATCTATCATATGCTGACGATATGTGTTTGATAGCACCCTCTGCTTTTGGCATGCAACGTCTTCTGCGTGTTTGCGAGAATGTCACTCAATAACTCAAAATGGTATATAACACCAAAAAAACAATGGCTATGTCTTTCATTCCGAAGACATTGGATATTGTGTCTCTTCCAAAATTACAATTATGTCGAGAAGATCTCAAGTACGTTCCCTCGTGTAAATATCTTGGTCATATTATAATGGAAGATCTCACTGATGATGATGATGATGATGATGATGATGATGATATCGCACGTCAATTCAGATCTGTATGTGCAAGGGCAAACATGCTGGTTAGGAGGTTTCGGAGATGCTCTGTTCGTGTAAAAACATTTCTGTTTGAACGATATGTCGCTCCAATGTACTGTTCACATCTGTGGACTATACGTTTTCCCAGTCCAACACAAGGAAACTCATTGTTTGCTATAACAATTCATTCAGACTCTTGATGGGATATGAACGTTCATGCAGCGCAAGTGAGATGTTTGTCTCGAGGCGGGTGCCAACCTTGCTGATGTTACGAAGAAAAAGTATTTACAGCTTCCGTGAGAGAATGCAAACAAGCTCAAATGCTCTGATTTCTGCCATTTGCAATTCAGATGTTCAATATAACTCAGAACTATTTACTATGTGGAACCACATTTTATATTAATTTGAGATATTCTATCTAATCCATATATGGACACATTAGTCCGAAATAAAGAATATAATAATATGCATGCAGTATAGTTAATCGGGCTGATTCCATTATCATTCGACTGTCTTGAGATGTTCCCACTACTGCCAGTAGTCCTAGTGCTAACAGATTTCATATGAACCATTTCTTCCACAGTTGTACTGCACTTTGTGTTCAATTCGTCTTTTCATCCATCAAAGCGTTTACCACGAGCTTCAGGTAATCAAACTCGTGTACTACCCAGTCGATATATAAGTGATCTTGTACTATTATAACCATTGTGGTTGGATACTAATGTAGTGTAATAATTTTCTCCTCGTTTCATCAGACTTGATACTTATTTGAATTAGAATCTCCTTGTTTCCGTCTGATTTTGTATTTTTCTAGTCTAGTTAGTTCTGAAACTAACCATGAATTTAATTGAACCTATCTCATCATGGTATATGTGTGACAGAACTTTTATACAATTTAGAAATCGTGCCGTTGTCTCAACTCTAAAACTTACCATCCTAGTATTTGGTTCATAGTCTTGTTTATAAGTTGGATTTGAGCTGAACTTGCTTTCCCGATGGCGTCCTAGTTTCTCGCGAAACATAATTCGAATAGTCTTCTGAACGGTTCCTGATATCGGCGACCACTTTCGCTATATTTTCTTTTCTTATGTCGACGAAACTTGTCATTTTTATTGTTCATTTGTTTGATTTACGGCAAATAACTGTCATATTTGTGTTCTATTTCCGTGCATCCAAAGTTGATTATGACTTACGGTCGTTCAATCTCCGCAATCTGTTAAAAGTTAATTAATTATGTGTCTTGGTTTCATTTTGGGACTTTTCGCGCCCATTACTGATGGTTACTTTTGTTTTTAGAATAAATTCATATTTATCGATTGGTTATTGTTGTTAAATTCCGTTACAAGTTACTCTCGGTTGTTGCTCAAAGTCTTCAAATAATGGAAATATGAGCTTATTTCGCGCAATTATAAAATAAGCTCGTATTGTGCTTATTTTCGCGAGAACGCTGCACCATAATATGGCTGAAGGGGTCACTCTCACCAAAACAAAGTGCTGAAGGGTACACAGGATTTTAAAATGTGCTGAAGGGTACACAGGTTTTGAATTCTCGTTTTAAATGACGTTTAGTATTCGTAGCTGCCATGATTTCTGTTAGAGAATGATTGTTTGTGTTCCAATGGACATTAAAATGACCAGAAAACAAACTGTTAATGGGCATCAGACATTCAGAAATAGTTTTAGAAACGGTGTTAGTGTCGATCACAAACCCTGTGTACCCTTCATCACTTTTTTTTTGTGAGAGTGACCCCTTCAGCCATGACTACTAAATACTCGTTGACGAATAGTCCACGTAGATAATATTCAAATATGAAGTTCGACAAACGAACAATCCGTTTTGTTTGACGTTATTGTCAAAATATTTCCGCCCAATGAACCGGAATTCTTTTTCTAATTGTATTATATGATCGTCTGCATGTCGGCTTATTATTCCTGAACAAAAGATTAATAGACCATTCCAATATATACTTTCACAACTAATGGGGGAATCCATTCAGTAACGAAAGGGTTAGTCATCGTAGACTAACATTCAAGCTGTATAATTATATTGTAAAGGCTCGCGGGAGTCATATACATCTTACCGAGTAGTTTTACTTTCAGCACACACGCTCTTTATTCTTACAATATCGGGAACTGGCATATACGTATCCCTCTTTAATGATCCACGTCGAAGAAAAGGAATCCTTGCCTTATTTTGATGCTTCGATTGGCTATATTTTATTTCTGGACATAATAGGTGCGGATATAGTATTCTGTGTGTATGGAGACATCAGCGGCATGCGACAGATATATATTACTCTTGGTCATTGGCTGGTACCACCCCTCATGCACCCCCACACCCCAACGCACAACTTAACTTTAATGTTATTAGTGTACCCTAAAAGAAAGTGTATTTTTGTGGAAAATGATTGCAACAGCACATATTGTTGCCTCTAGTGTCACAGGCCCCTGTGGAATACCAGATACACCAATATGCTCTATTACTATACCAATGACAAGTTTCACAAATCCGATTTTGGAGAAAAAAAACACCATCTATCATATTCCTCATCGATTCACAAAACCGTTCACCTCAGTCACAATATGATATATTGTATCAAACGAAGGCAAGTTTAGATATCGTACCGAATGCTAGCAAAATCTTTTCCTTTCGTTTAATATAACTTGACGGAGTATGTTGAAGCGAAGTCAACATATTGTATGGGGAATTTGCCAGTTCGGCAATTAAGATCGTAATAATTGAATTGGTATCCGTGTATAGTCAGTCACCAGCATACTTAACCGGACACATTGAAATATAGTGTGACTGCGATCAACTATTTTGATAATCTATGAGGAATATGATAGATGGCGTAGTATTCCCAAAATCGGACCTGTGAACGTTGTCGCTGGTATAGCATTCTAACGCCAAAGCCCTGATCCATACGTCAATGAAACGAGCTCTATTTAGCAATAACCTATTTCTTTCCTGATTACACGTCTTCTATATTGGTACGGCACCTGACACTTAGATTAAAGTGTGTCGCCACTATGTGTGACACTACCTTGCAGCGCCCTCCCGTTCAGAGACACCTTGTACAATTGTATAGGAATCCACGTTTGCTGTCGGATGGCATGATGGTTTATCTGAAAGTAAATAACACAAACATTTTCCCCACTCTATGTGGTGACCCTTTTACGTGCTACTTTAATCCATTTTGATACGTCTTCCCCTTGATAGGGCGTTAATGAACTGACAATGACAACTTTGTTTTGACCTTAGCATCAAGATGTAAAATATAGCTCAGAGATAAGTCAGAGATTTTTTTTTAATTACTACCATTGGACCCCGATACATAGACTGAAGTTTTGGAGATATTCCTACCTGCTTGTTTAGATTCCAATACCAAACCAGATCACCCACTTGGAATACGAGCTACTTCATGTGGTTTAGTCAATTTGGACTTGAGTTCGACATAATCCCCATAAGTTTCAAAAGTTGGTTGTATACTTTTGGAACATTACTTCGGAGGGTAAATTTACTTCACGACCAAATATCAATAAGTTTGGAGTGAGACTGGTACTTTCATATGGAGTGGATCGATATACTTCAGCTAAACAACCCAAGTGCAAATCCCAATCGGTCTGCCCATCTTTAAGAAAAGCTTCTGTCATTCTTAAGAACGTTTTTTATGATTTCTGACTGACAATTACAATTTTGAGGTCATCCTAGTTTTCTTGATATCAAACAAAGTGCAGAGCTGATTGAATATGTGGCTCTCATAAATTCCAAACCTGGCTAATACTTCCTTTAATATTTGTTCAGCACATGTGACTGAAGATTCGTCAGGTACCTATATCACTTCAAACCGCTTTGAGAAAACATCCACCACAAACAAAATGAACTTATTTCCCCTTGGCGTCCGTGGCAATGCCCAAACATATTAGTAATAAATCGTGCTATATGTACTCCCACTGTCATTTTTCCTAATCGTGCAATTGTGTTTTAATTGGAGATTTAATGGATGAACATGAATCACAAATAACTATCCAATTAGTAATATTAATCATATGTTCAAACCAATAAGATTGTTTCAATATTTTCTAAATATTTTTTCTTAATACCCAAGTGTCCTGACGTCAGAAAGTTTCGCATTTGGAACATAATCGCATGACGCAGTGACTTTGGAACTAAGAGTTGCAGATAACTATCTGTCCCATTAGACTTTTAAAATTCTTAAAAATCAAACCTTGGTGGACTTATAAAGAGTCCCAAATCAACCAATAATGCCTCGTTTCGGGGCTAATCCCGACTTCAAAATGGTTCAGCTTTACATTCTTATTTTTAGCTTAATATAAGCAGCCTATTGTGCACTCAACTGTCTGTTTGTTAAGAAAATATTACCAAGAGCCCGCAAGCGATTCTTCGTTGTAGCATCAGGAGACAGTTTATCAACAGCATTTTCTAACACATTCACAATCTCATCTGACTCAGGTTTACACACGTAGCTACATATGTAATTTGCAGCATCAGGTACACTGCCATTCATTTGGATGACCATGTTTGTAATTTGCAACATCAGATACACTGCCATTCATTTGGATGTCCATGTTTGTAATTTGCAGCATCAGATACACTGCCATTCATTTGGATGTCCATGTTTGTAATTTGCAGCATCAGATACACTGCCATTCATTTGGATGTCCATGTTTGTAATTTGCAGCATCAGATACACTGCCATTCATTTGGATGTCCATGTTTGTAATTTGCAGCATCAGATACACTGCCATTCATTTGGGTGTCCATGTTTGTAATTTGCAGCATCAGATACACTGCCATTCATTTGGGTGTCCATGTTTGTAATTTGCAGCATCAGATACCATGCCATTCATTTGGGTGTCCATGTTTGTAATTTGCAGCATCAGATACACTGCCATTCATTTGGGTATCCATGTTTGTAATTTGCAGCATCAGATACACTGCCATTCATTTTGGTGTCCATGTTTGTAATTTGCAGCATCAGATACACTGCCATTCATTTGGGTGTCCATGTTTGTAATTTGCAGCATCAGATACACTGCCATTCATTTGGGTGTCCATGTTTGTAATTTGCAGCATCAGATACACTGCCATTCATTTGGATGTCCATGTTTGTAATTTGCAGCATCAGATACACTGCCATTCATTTGGGTGTCCATGTTTGTAATTTGCAGCATCAGATACACTGCCATTCATTTGGGTGTCCATGTTTGTAATTTGCAGCATCATATACACTGCCATTCATTTGGGTGTCCATGTTTGTAATTTGCAGCATCATATACACTGCCATTCATTTGGGTGTCCATGTTTGTAATTTGCAGCATCAGATACACTGCCATTCATTTGGGTGTCCATGTTTGTAATTTGCAGCATCATATACACTGCCATTCATTTGGGTGTCCATGTTTGTAATTTGCAGCATCAGATACAATGCCATTCATTTGGGTGTCCATGTTTGTAATTTGCAGCATCAGATACACTGCCATTCATTTGGGTGTCCATGTTTGTAATTTGCAGCATCAGATACAATGCCATTCATTTGGGTGTCCATGTTTGTAATTTGCATCATCAGATACACCGCCATTCATTTGGGTGTCCATGTTTGTAATTTGCAGCATCAGATACACTGCCATTCATTTGGGTGTCCATGTTTGTAATTTGCAGCATCAGATACAATGCCATTCATTTGGGTGTCCATGTTTGTAATTTGCAGCATCAGATACACTGCCATTCATTTGGGTGTCCATGTTTGTAATTTGCAGCATCAGATACACTGCCATTCATTTGGGTGTCCATGTTTGTAATTTGCAGCATCAGATACACTGCCATTCATTTGGATGTCCATATTTGTAATTTGCAGCATCAGATACACTGCCATTCATTTGGGTGTCCATGTTTGTAATTTTCAGCATCAGATACACTGCCATTCATTTGGGTGTCCATGTTTGTAATTTGCAGCATCAGATACACTGCCATTCATTTGGGTGTCCATGTGTGTAATTTGCAGCATCAGATACACTGCCATTGATTTGGGTGCCCATGTTTGTAATTTGCAGCATCAGATACACTGCCATTCATTTGGGTATCCATGTTTGTAATTTGCAGCATCAGATACACTGCCATTCATTTGGGTGTCCATGTTTGTAATTTGTAGCATCAGATACACTGCCATTCATTTGGGTGTCCATGTTTGTAACTTGCAGCATCAGATACACTGCCATTCATTTGGATGTCCATGTTTGTAATTTTCAGCATCAGATACACTGCCATTCATTTGGGTGCCCATGTTTGTAATTTGCAGCATCATATACACTGCCATTCATTTGGGTGTCCATGTTTGTAATTTGCAGCATCAGATACACTGCCATTCATTTGGGTGTCCATGTTTGTAATTTGCAGCATCAGATACACTGCCATTCATTTGGGTGTCCATGTTTGTAATTTGCAGCATCAGATACAATGCCATTCATTTGGGTGTCCATGTTTGTAATTTGCAGCATCAGATACACTGCCATTCATTTGGGTGTCCATGTTTGTAATTTGCAGCATCAGATACACTGCCATTCATTTGGGTGTCCATGTTTGTAATTTGCAGCATCATATACACTGCCATTCATTTGGGTGTCCATGTTTGTAATTTGCAGCATCAGATACACTGCCATTCATTTGGGTGTCCATGTTTGTAATTTGCAGCATCAGATACAATGCCATTCATTTGGATGTCCATGTTTGTAATTTGCAGCATCAGATACACTGCCATTCATTTGGGTGTCCATGTTTGTAATTTGCAGCATCAGATACACTGCCATTCATTTGGATGTCCATATTTGCATTCCAGAAGATCTTATAGTTAGTAACCGCATTTGGCAACCGTTTTATCACATAACATTTTGGGCTCCTTCCCAATTCATCTGAATTCTTGAGATGCGTTTCAATTGAACAGGTTGTGTGTATTGCAAGTCTACACATACCGGTACTTGAATTAGCTAGCTTTACATATTTGTTCATGAATGGGTATGTTTATGAGCTTGTAATGCAAGCAATATTTGTGCATGAGGGGGTCAGCTTTATATGGAATGGAAATTGTGATATTTATATTAATGAATGGGCATCAAGTCTTCATTGCTCAGTATCTAAATCAGATGCACATTCAACCCACCAAAGTGAATGTAAATGTGGACTGAGTGGACATTCAATTCGCCAGCAGTAATTTACAACCTTACAAATTGGCTGGGCACCTGACTTAAGAGGTGGCATCGTCTTGAGAAATACCCGGCTGTAACCACCGGGCGTTTGACGATGGGATCGGGTTTCTGATGCTTTGTAATTAGTGAAAGAGATTGGTGTCTGAAAACAGTCATTCTCAACTGCTGAATACTGACAGAAGATCACCCCAGTTCATGTCGTACACTCACAGTAAGGAAGAATGTTGGAGGGCCTAACTTTTTCAACATAGCAAATACATTTTATTTCTTGCCATTCCAGTTAGCAGAAGAACCCGTTAATTCCCTTATGTTCCATCCATAAAAGTGATCAGGGTTGTTTTTAAAATACTCCTTTATGTCTGATAATCCAATTCTGTATGAAAAATGTAAACTGGCAACAGATTCCCCCTTTCGTGACAACTGTGCTGGTATAACATTTAAGATCCTGTGCCAGTGCATTCTCTTGTATTTGCGATTCTCCCATATATGTTGTGAGCATCGCATATATACGAGAATGTACTGGCTTACAAGGTCAAGGTAAATATTGTAAGGCATATTAGTGACCGGAGACTCATTTCAGCCGCTAATAGGCCCGAGGGCTGTTAATCATTCCTAAAGGACCGTTAATAAACCATGACGGACAAAATCATGTTATCACTTAATAGTAATATGCAGTTAATCTACTAGAGAACGCCATCTGTAATAAAGTGATAAAATTAATCAAATTAATAGTAAGCAAATTGTTACAGAACCGGGAATCTTGAATTAACGAAATAGTGATCAAAGAATACAACAGTAAGTTAGTAACTTATACATTACTAAAATAGTTTATCTGATGTACCGGTAGATAAATACCTCAAGGTAATTGGAAGTCTTTCTGCAGGTTTTATGGAAGTCCTCGTGTTGGTGTCTTGTTTTCCCTTCAGTGGACCGACCATGGAAAGCAGTAGAGAAACAATTATTTGCCCATTGACAGATTTCAGACCAAAGGGTAGAACAATCATGTTCATGGAAGCATGGGCAAGAGAAATGAAACTCTGTTCAACAAACGTAAGATTTTGCACCAACCTCCCACAAAGAGTATTATCGCTACCCTCGGAGTGTGGTAAGCCGAGTAGTATAATGACCGCCACTTCCGTACCGGGTGCTTCTTAAGATTGGATAGTAAAGTGTTCTCAGCATTCACATATGTATGTTAGACCCTTTATGATTTCTGAAAGAAATGTCTTTTCATATTTATTCTATATAGTATACTGGTGGACATATTTCTATTTTTTGCAAATTCACTGGATTTTACAAATTCATTAGAATGTTTGTTATTGTTAGCAGTACCGCAATGTAATTGAAAGTCTTTCTGCAGGTTTTATGGAAGTCCTCATGTTGGTGTCTTGTTTTTTCATCAGTGGACCGACCATGGAAAGCAGCAGAGAAAACATCAGGTTTCATTCTCAAAAAATTGCTGTATCCGTCAACATCTTCAAGCTCTTGTTGAGGAGCATGGTATGCCCAAATGCAAGTTCCGTCTGGGTAACCACTTCCTCGACCATAACGTACGATTACGGGAGAGCCGTTTACGGCGTAAACGTCGCATTAACAAAATATATGCGACCGCAACCTTCAAATTCAGGGCAGCCATGTATATAGAGTGTTTTGGGGGGGGCTAACCCCGGGATTCTCGAATGGTCCGAAAGGCCCATTCCCTAACCCCTCATATTTTAGCCTTTATTTTAAATACATGGGAAAAAAAGAAAATGGAAGAAGCATTTTTTTATGAACAAATTTCTTCTTTCCGTCGCTGCAATCCAGACGAGGGGGTGTTTAGCCCCCTGGAACAATGTAGGTCGTTGGTAGCTGCAGTGTCCCAGCATGTGTTGTTGCCTCGTCGGTGACGGTGGTGGACCCCTGCTAGCTGTTATCCGGAGTCCGGCTGCTCCAAAGGGATGGCTGACGTGATGTTGTAATCAGCCATGTTTGCGATACAGGAGTATATACACTATAAATCATGTGACTAATCACGTGTTTAACCATGGTATAAGAAGAACCAACGATTTCCCAATCTGCGATGCAATCGCGTGAACAGGCTGTCCACGGTATAGTCCGGACCGATTCCTCCACTTACGATTTCACTTATTATTTGTCAATGGTGTATCTCTGGCTTGTGTTTTGAGCTTCTGTTTCTTGTTGCAAATTATATTAAATATTCTAATATCTGCTCCGCGGTCATATTTGTGGCCCAGAAAAGATAGAATGGATTTCACTCCCACCTTGAGGAGAGAAGTATAGATTGAAAATACTGCAACGTGGTTCATGTTTTATTTCTTGGTGTTCTCATGCCATTCTTTCCATTAGAAAATATTGGAATACTTGACTCATGTAATCTATTTTTGGTACTATCTGATCTTTGTCTATGAAAGAGGTCTCCATTGTGTTAGAACATGACTGCTTTGGCCAGTCAGATCTGACATGAGGTATTATTTTATCATAAGTAATACCAAGAATGTCCATATCTGTATAAATTGTTGCTCGCCTTCACCCATCGTAAAGATACATGTGTAATCGTCGTTCTTCATTCAATACACTGAGATGATATTTATTTGCAGTTGGTCACATGATGGGATATGTTTGGTACCATAGCACATCAAATATGATATTCAGTTGTCTCTAAGTGGTGAAGTACTTCAAATGCCACACATTTACTATATTGACAGTGAAACACCTGCGATTTTTTCCATATTATATGGAATTCAACCCATTTTATCATATGTAAGCTGATTTTGCACCCTTTGTTATGGTAACTCCCCGAAACACCATAATGGCCCGATCTCGCTGTCTGTCGACAATATTGTTATAACGTACCACGATGAACGTACATGGCGAATTTGGTGATTTATTCACAACAATTCACCATTTTACACATATCCGCCCGACTAGCAGTACTGTTGGCATAGTGTCATGTGGAAAATAGGTTAGTAGCGTCAACAATAACGGCACCTAGAAATTTCAGTCCCATCCTTATAGGCTAAGATCCAGTGTTATAATCCATGGGGTGTGACTAAATTTTGCAGGCGTCTGTGACTCTTGTGTCGTGCAATCTGTAGCTTATGCGATATAGAATTATCTCCCGTCCACCGTACCAGCATGTGACATCGCCGATCCGTGTAAAAACAGAACCGTTCGGATATTCAGGAAGCTGAGATAAAATAATAATGGAACTCCTATTTTTGCGCTCCAAAATACACATATATACCAGCTCGTGCACCTATTTTTTTATCATGTGAATTTTCGGTCCGACTTGTATAGGCTTGCGTGCCTGTTGTAAGGCCCTTTGCATATATTTATTTGCAATAAACCTATTCTCACACAACAAATACATAATTAATGGAGCTGGACCCCTCATGTTTCAAACCATTGTAAATCTTAGACCCTTGGCGTCTTGCGCCCGAATTTAGGACAGTGCTCTCAATAATTACTAAAGAGGGTCGCATATATTTCCTTGATGGGGCAAGGTCTAGAATATTGCGCAACTGTATGGGACCCATAATGTATGGCACCTGGATCGTAGACTGGTAGGAACTATTCAGAGAACGACAGCTCGCTTTACCAAGGGTGATAATGGAAGACAGCAGTGTAGACACAATGTTAGTTTCTCTGATACTATATATCACCATACCACACCCCCAAAGGTTCTCTCGACTCTCCTGTGTAAACAAAATCAGAAATAACATCTTAACATTACGCCTTTAGGCCAGGCAAACATGGACAGGTGTCGCTTCGAGAAGGAATTTATGAGACCTACATTTTTGGTTAGCATAAATACTTATCTTTCCGAATCCGTATGTTGGATTTGTCAGGTTGGCGGGCTTTTTTCTCACCGCGTGGTTTTATTGAGACACCCGATAAAAAAATAGGTCATTTTTTAATTAAAGCCGACATATTTTACAGAACTGTATTTTCACACCTTTCGAGAAGAGATATTTGTACAACTTTGGGGCGATGACTAGAGTAATGTATTACATGTAACCATTGCAAATCGGAAAGACAGTCATGCCGTCTTGTGACGTCAGCATATGTTTAGGGTGAGAAGAATATGGCGATTCACACAAAGCGTTGTCTTTCGTTTCTTATAAAACATAACATACGAGTGTTATGCCAAATTATTTGATACCATAGGAAACTACTGCTTATTAGCGACGTTTAAAATTTCACTTATCGCTGTTGGCCGCATTATTATTTATCAAAGGCAGAAAAATCTACTAGAATACGTTTATTCTCTTATCAAATAGATATTGAGATACAATTAGAAGATATATACAAAAGATTGAGAATGTTGCAGCATATGTACAATATATACACGAACTTCCCTCATCGTCATCATTATCAACATCATGGCAGTCGTCATCAGTATCACCGTCTTCGTTGTCATCACGTTAACGTCTTCGTCTACTCGTCGCCACAATCGCCAGTACCATTTCCATCGTTATATTCAACAACAACAACCACAACAACAACAACAACAAACTGCATGTTAGTCAATATCATTTAACTTAAGATTTACCAGTCGGATGAATGAACATAGTCTGCGCAGACAAGCCACATCTTCCAAATTCAGAATGTCATCTAAAATATCAATAGTTGCATGTTCTATGCTGGTATATTTGCTAGCCAAGAGGCGATGTCTGGCCTCACATAAACATTCACATTCTAATAAGTAGTGCAGTTCGTCTCCAATATGTCTTTTAGTGCACAGCGGACATAGTCTATGGAATATGTTGGTGTCATTCCATCGACCTTTCTCTATTGGCAAGCGATGATTACAAGTACGGAATTGACAAAGAGTTATTACGTTCCTAGTATCCAAATGGTCAAAGTATTTTTCGAGATGTATGTCATGTTTGAATATTTTATAAGCACTGCCTCGACTAGAGTTTTCAATGTTAGATAACCACGGAATTGACTATTCAGACTACATTTAAAATAAAGTGCCATTTGTTCTGGGCATGTAATATATCCCACACTTAACAAATGAATCTGCCCAGATTTTGTTAGAATATCTTTCACTTTCTATATCCATTTGAACTTTACGGGCATAGCTTCACAAACCTTGAGGGCCAATTGATACAAAATCTTACACAATCGACATTGATTCATATTCATAACTTTCATCCAGTATTTCACAATACGCAGGTTGACTGTGTAATCTATTGGCATTCTGCCGCTCTCACCATATAACATATAATTTGGGGTAGATGATTTAAGGTGGAGAACATGTTTCAGAAATTTTCTATGGATATTTTCAAAAATCTCATTATTTCCTGACCCCCATACTTCACAACAGTACAGCATAATCGGTAAAACTTGTGCATCAAACAACTCGAACATGTTTTTAACTGATAAACAGTGGATTCTCGACTTAGAAATGATAGAATACATTGATTTAGTTGCTTTACTCTCCTCCCCAAAGCTAAGATGCGCCAGGCTGTGGTATAATGCACACAGAACGCACGATTACTTGCCAAATGGCGTACTTAACACAACGACCTATGGAAGACTGGTTAGTAGGTCACGTAGTAACCTCCGACGGCATGTAATTATCTTACATACAAATTATTTCCAACCACGCTGCATTAATTTCTTTATACCTTTCGAGAAGATGACAAAAATAGTTTTTCGGATATTTTTGGAGAAAAACACGTAAATTTGATAACAAATTGGGACCAGGAGGTGCATTGTATGATATTTTTACACTTAAATATTCTGGTCGGTGGATCGGGATATATATATTAAATGATAGTGTAACTAATACTATAGTAATTTATCAACGGCCGTTGTAAGTTAAGTCCTTTTGGCAAGTAATCGTGCGTTCTTACAGATTTCACAACTTCCACCCATATACCGACCACCATATTGGCAGCCATCTTGGGGTTAGTAGGCCATTTTTGTTAAACCAAGACGGAATGAAATAAATTACCGTATATTACTTCCACCCTTTCTACGTGGTTTTCTGTTTTACGTAATCGTGCGTTCTGTGTGCCTTATACCACATCCTGGTGCCTCTTAGCTTTGGGGGAGTGTTTATTTTTCTGCCTTTGATAACAAATATTATGGCAAACAGCGATAAATTATATATTAAAACGTAGTTGATTAGCAGTCGTTTCCTACGGTATAAAATAATTGGGCATCACCTTCTTAATTTTGGTTTTCTAAGAAATGAAAGACAACGCTTTGTGTGAATCGTCATATTCATCTCACCCTAAAAAATATTTGACGTCACATGACGTCATGACTGTCATTCCGAGATTCAATAGTTACAGGTATTACCATACTCTGGTTATCGCCCAATTCTCAGGAATTATATCACAATTGGATGAATATCTCTTCTCGATATGTGTGAATATGTCGGCTTTATTATTATTTTTTTTAATCCGATTTTGTCATCGGGTCCCTCAAGAAAAATCTGACAATTCCAACATACGATTCCGAAAGTTGTGTATGCTAACCAAAAATGTAGGTGTCATAAATCCCGCTCGGGGCGACACCTACGTTCATATTTGCCTAGACTACTTCAGCAACAGAGAAATCAAACTCGATATCCAGTCGATATCACAGGCATATTCGTAGACCATATCTTCTGGTTACACTGGTGTAAATACCAAAGGCAGCTCCCCCTGTGGTTGTGGGAGGAGTTAAAAGTATCACAGTTAAACCATTCTGGGCTGTGATTGGTTGCATGAATTAAAAGAAAGATGTTGACAAAAAATAAAAGAATCATGCTCCCACAAGCATTATTTTCCAAGAGGCCCATTCATTAAAGGTGAAGTCTGTTGTGGCTTTTTAGAAATTTTGAGTGTGATTCAAAAAATGACAATATTTTTTTAGTGCGGAACTGACCCTTATTATGAAAACACAAAAATTTGAAGTGTATTCCCTGCTAGATTGTGTTGGTTTTGTTTATTGGGAAAGTGTCCACAGATGACAAGCTCACACAACCTTAAGGCACATTGAACAGTTTCCATTTGACCTCTGATGCGGATCAACACACGTTAGTATTGGAGCCTATGGAGAATATTTACACCAGTGTAACCTTCACTGTCCACAACTGCTTGGGATATCGGTTGGGCTGATGCTGTTTTGTTATATTTATATATCTATAATTTTTATATTTATACTATATGAATGTCACACTCTGTATTGCTCTTTTGTATATATGCTTATGCTCAATTGTCTACATGTTATCCATCTATTAGCCATTAAAACATTATCGATCTATCTATCTATCTTGGACAGCTTAAAAATGTGTTATACACAGTGTAGCATAAAGTATTAAAGCTGCTGACAGATTTTTAATTTGGTAGCTTTTACAAGGTTTGTGTTTTAAGTGGAACATATCTCATCTACCAACTATAATATACTCACATATTTACTCATATTCAATGTTGATAAAATTCCAAAGACACATACGTGTCATTTCTACTTTTGTTTAAGATAAAATGTAGCACATTTTCTGTTGAATTTATACACATTTGTTCCAAGAGTGTAGTACATCTTTTCAATGAAAGTCCGTTATAGAAGAGTAACGGGCGGGACTCGCTCCAAAACAGCATCAGCCCAACCGATATCCCAAGCTGTTACAACATCAACCCAACCGATATCCCAAGTTGTTACAGCATCAGCCCAACCGATATCCCAAGTTGTTACAGCATCAGCCCAACCGATATCCCAAGCTGTTACAGCATCAGCCCAACCGATATCCCAAGCTGTTACAGCATCAGCCCAACCGATATCCCAAACTGTTACAGTATCAGCCCAACCGATATCCCAAGCTGTTACAGCATCAGCCCAACTGATATCCCAAGCTGTTACAGCATCAGCCCAACCGATATCCCAAGCTTTTACAGCATCAGCCCAACCGATATCCCAAGCTGTTACAGCATCAGCCCAACCGATATCCCAAGCTGCTACAGCATCAGCCCAACCGATATCCCAAGCTGTTACAGCATCAGCCCAACCGATATCCCAAGCTGTTACAGAATCAGCCCAACCGATATCCCAAGCTGGTGTGGACCGAGAAGACTTGGTCTATCATGTTCGAGACATTGATTCTAACAAATATTCCTCCGAACAATAAGGGACTCAGATTCTTTACTCAATGGTACAATTCAGTCATCTTCTTTGGAACAGAACACACTATAAATAAAAGGCGTCACTGTTTATAATACCAATGCGTGACGTCCTCAAACTCAAAGGTACACCAAACAGCAATAATAAAAACAAGTAATATTTGCATAAGTTCAAAATTATTTGGTAGATACAAACCGCTTTCCCAATTAAACCAAAATATCTCCACTGCACCACGATCGTCATTGTATTACCCCAAAGTTATAAAACTAAAGGATCTCTCAAATATTCATATTCAGTAATCCAATAGTGCTGGTTGTGTGAACGAAGAAAATAAGCCAGGCAATAGTGCTGGTTGTGGACACTAAGCCAGGCAATAGTGTTGGTTGTGTGGACGAAGAAAATATGCCAAGCAGTAGTGTGGGTTGTGTGAACGAAGAAATATGCCAGGGGCCTATACTATAGAATACAATTTGTGTAATAGCAGGCTTATTTGAGCCGTACAGAAGGTGTCGAGTACTATAGACCACTGTAATCTAACAGCGAACGCGATTAATTGTAAATCACAAAAAGACGGCAAATCGAGTACTATCGACCACCGTTTGTTGAACGCACATCTAAACATTTGTGATTTCGTCAAGGGAAATTACTCTAATGATATATGCGAATGATATGGCAGTGCATATTTGTGTCAGTTGGTGAGTGATTTAGTTGATGTATAAAGGTACATTATGTGTGACTAGTTCCCGATAATTGGGTTATTTTGACCATGCACAATTGCGTACGGTGAAAATTCATTCCTTCGGTATTGTGTGGAATACTGGTTGCCATGTTGAGATATTTTATCCTACCTCGATTGCGTATATATAAAAGCGGAATATATGGAATCCAATTCACACGTGATGTTACACCCCACCCCAACCAATTCATATTTGAACCCCATGTCCCATGGCCGTAATCTTGCTCCGTCTCTGTAATTATTACTACAACAGCATACCAAGTCTCGTTCTCGTTGCGCATGTGACCAAAACATAGAACATGGCGTATTCGTCGGACGAGGAATTAGAATTATTTCTGCATGATGGAAATGCTCGCCGAGAACGTCTTTTTAAGGAACGTCGCTTTAATGTACGGGCGGAATACGAATTCCGAGAGAGGTACCGAGTGCAGGAAGTGTGGTTGATTATTTAGTGGACAAAATAGGCGGCCACTTAGTTCCTGACGCGGACAATAGCAAGCCATTATCTCCAAGGGAGCAAATCCTAATCTTTCTACATTTCATGGGAACAAATGCTTTTTACCATGTGACACAAGATTGTCATGGCGTTGGCAGAGATACTGTTAAGAGAATCATCCACAAGGTAGCCCCTCTTGTCGTTGGTTTAGCACCAGAGACTATACGATGGCCAGATGACACCATTGCTGTGGCAGAGAAGTTTTTTGAGATGAGTGGGGTGCCCAGCATCTGTGGGATCATCGATGGCTCGCACATCAGAGTAATTCCTGCCAGTGTCGACGAAGCTGCATATGTCAATCGACACCACGTACACAGCCTGAATGTCGCGATCGTTTGTGGTCCCGATCTCGAAATATATTTCGCGACCACTCGAGCACCAGGAAGCTGGAATGATTCCCGTGTTGCTAGAGAATCGGCATTGTGGCGTGAATTTAATGACAGAGGCAGGAGACCATTTCCAGGAGCTGTCATTTTGGGGGATAGTGCGTATACGCTTGCACGGACTGGATAATTACCCCCTTCCCCGCAGAAGTCACGGCAGCGCATAAACGGTTCAACAAGGCGCATCGAAAAGCTAGGAACACGGTTGAACGGTGTTTTGGTGTTGTTAAAAATCGCTTTTATGTTCTGAGGACAATCATGCGAGTGAGAGACATTTCAAGGGCATCAGAATTATGCCAGTGCGCTTTTGTCCTCCATAATTTGTGTCTGAGTCATGGCGATGATGGCACATATTTAAACGCCCCCCAGACAGACATGCCTCAAGATGAAGATGTCAACGACGAAGTTGACAACGGGGAGAGGCGCGACCAACTACTCCGGCTGTTCGAGTAGAGTTGCCAGATTTGTGATATACTCGTGCGCAACCCGTAAATGCGTATTATATGCATGTAATGAAGTAAAAAATATGTCTACCTGCATGTACATTTACTTATTTACTCTCCCATTATACAATTTACAAATAAAGTCTGGGGCATAACATAAATTGACGTGGGGCAGCTACGTGACCACGGGGGATGTTTTGTGAGAGGGGATCCCATCCCTCAAATTTGTCAAAATATTTAATAGTTGGAAATGTCATGCCTGACACATTAGTTTGGAACCAAAAATAGATTGGATTTGTATACATAGTTTGATATTGGGGATTGTTAGGTGGACACCCTGAACAGACACCTTATAAACACGTCCCTGGGTGATGGGATGCGAAGTTTACAAACCCTTAAAGGGATACAATACACTAAATCCGGCCATTTATGGGACCATCTCCCTTTATACTCAACAAAACATATGCAACAAATAAATGAATCTGAGGCATTGATTAGTGCAAAATATACTCGTGTGCTCTATGGACAATGCAAGCAACATGGTAATTATAATTAAAATGACTTTTTCACCGAGTCATAAACTCATTTGCATTTTAATTACCATGTTTTAATTACCATCGTACATAGAGCACACATGTGTATTTTTGCACTAATCCATGGTTCAAATTCATTCATTTGTTGCATATATATTCTTTTGAAAAAGTATAAATGTAAATGGTCCCATAAATGGCCGGATGTAGTGTACAGTACCCCTTTAATGATTTATAATAGTATCACGGATAAGATTTGTGTGTTAATACCCCCCCCCCCCCCCATTTGAAAATCATGGATATGATCACCGAATTCCGTGCATTTTTTTTAAGTCAAAAAGAGCTGTTTATACACACAATTGCAAATTACTGACTTGACATTTCAACGGTACAATAGTTCCAATAGTTGTATGTAATTTTAAAATAATTTGGAATACCTGTATACCATATGATCATGGATGGATAAATATTGGAACTTTCCGCGCATTTGTGAAAGTTTGATATATCAGTAGGAAAATTCCAACTCGAAGGGGTGGGGGGGGGGGGGGGGGGTCACGTGCGATTACCATATATTTTTAACCTGGAGTTTCAGAAACTTAAACACAACACAAGTATAAATCAACATTTTCTTCATAAATCTGTAAAGTAACGTCAATTTAGTTCAGTTGCTTAGTTTCTTGATATCCTCCAGTTGAAGTTTTAAGGCACGTATCTCAAGTTTTTTACAAATGTTCTTCAATCTCAGATTTTCTATTTCTAGGGTGAGTTTTCTTTTTTTTAGATTGATAAAGTCGTCGTTTAGTAGTTTGTCGATTCCTCTGACTTTGGCTTTCCCTTTCCCTTTAGCTGTCATGGTTTGTGGTGCCGGTGTTTCTGTGACGTTATTTGATGCACTAGCGTCCGATGTGCTGGGTGTCTGCGTGTCCTGCTGTTCACTATCAGGAATGTTCACATTTAAATTCGCCTGTGCCGCATCCGATGTCGACCCCATTATAACAGGCGTGTCTGGTACTGCCGTTGAGTTCAATGCCGCCGAATCGCGGCCAATGATATCCAGAATGACGTTATCGACGTCGCTGAGTGCTGCTGTTGAACCACCTTCTGTTCCGGTGCCGTTCTTCCCCTTCAAATACCTCGCTAATGTTGCCCGCTTGAGGTTCGGCCACACAGTGTCTCTCAGTGTTTTCGCATCCGAAATTCTGGCATCAAGGGACCGCATTCTATCAAACACTGTCTGCCATGTTTGCTCTTTAGATTTTCTGGTGATTGTGAGTTTAAATTTCCCAAAGAGAATGTCTTTTTTTTTTATCTCGTATCGCCTGTACGAGCATCATTTTTTGCTGGTTATTTAAGTTGACCATAATTACAACGTTGTTGCACAACTAAAATTGACGTTTTCCCACAATAAAAATCGAACACTGAATCAGGGTGCGGTAGTTTATGATAACACTATTGTCCAGAAAATACACTCAAGTCTCGTGCATCAATGTGTTAAGCTACACGATCAGACACACATCTCAGTCGTGGGTCACTGCACTATACCCATTATATGCGAAGGTACACATAGAGTACATGCACTCTAAGAAACAAGTGTAACCAATTGGTTCGTCATTGGTTTCCAAATGCCATATGGTTCAATTAAGTTACATAGTGTCATGGTAAATATTTGGGGTCCACTGATTCTTAACGCAACTTAACCTGAAATTATCAGTAACTGTTTCTTGTTTCAGCACGAAAAGCCATCACCCCCGATTCACCGCGAATATATGCAGCGTCGCACAAAGATCGTTTATATGTACGTTTTGAGCCCAAGACCGACAACTGTATCTCTTTAATTCCATTCTTAATTAAAATCTAGGCCGCTGACATGGCTATCTCCTTTCATCTCCAGTGACCGTAAACCATTGACGATGGGTTAACAATTGAGATTCCGGTACCGCATTACAAAGAACAGCTAATCCCATTCACCATTATCCACACGAAGGATAGTCGTGATCACGGCTTGAAAAATCAATAATGTAGCCTTAGCATTTGTAATCTAATACGGAATTTTTACAAAAATTGTATTATTGCTGTACTATAGAACCCGCTTACCCAGTACTTTATCATTCCGTATTGCGAATTTTTACATATTACCAAGCTGTAGCGTTCGAGTACTATGGAAACATGAAAAGATGAAACTTTCAGGCCCCCTTTTTCTCCACCGAATGCAAAGATTTTCCGGTCAAGCGAATCCCGGTATATAGATGGTTCGCCAAAAAGATCATATAAGTCATTACATGTCCATGTGTTTTGCATATAAAGAGTTTTGGGCATATGTTGAGTTTCAATCTACAATGAGAGAAATACACTGATAGATATACAGTCGAATACTATAGAACACAAAATATGTATTACAAAATTAGTAAATCACAATTTAACGCTGATATTACAAAAATTGTATTCTATAGTATAGGCCCCAGGCAATAGAGCTGGTTGTGTGTGAACGAAGAAATATGGCAGGCAATAGGGCTGGTTGTGTAAATGTAGAAACTTTGCCGGGCAATAGTGCTGGTTGTGGAAATCATGCCAGGCAATAGTGCTGGTTCTGGAAATATGCCAGACAACAGTGATGGTCGTGTGAACTTAAGTATCTTATGCCATTCTCCGTAGTGTTACCAAGTTTTAACGCATGGGTTTGATGAAGTGTAATTGTTTCACAAATTGAATATTTGTAAAGATAGAATAAAAAGGAAAAGGAGCTATTATATATATTTTCTTCAGTTTTATATTCGTTATTTTTATGACGCCCTTGCATTTATCAGGTCAATCAAACTAATTAGCATTCATGACGTGCAAAAACCGAAGTGCAGGTTAGAGCGAAATAATTCGTTTGGTTTGTTTTATAGTTATTCTAAGCTGACCTTGTACGAATGGTTTATAGATGTTTTAGAGCGAAAACACATATCCGTTTACGAATTTTGTATCAATTGCGGTGAATTATAAGACGATACAATCGTCTCAAAATCACAATGACGCCATTGAGGCCGGTTGACGTCCCTAGTTACCTGCGCAATTTGCATATGTAATTACGTCATGAAAGTAGTACTAACCTAATAAAGCTACGTTGACCTAATTCAGCTGCATTGACGTAATAAACGTAACGTTTATTAGGCAGGCTTTATGTAGGTAATAGAGGTATTGAGCGGTGGATGAATCATGTTATCCACCGCTCAATACCTCTATTACCCACATAAAGCCTGCCTAATAAACGTTACGTTTATTACGTCAATGTAGCTTTATAGGGTCAACGTAGCTTTATTAGGTTAGTACTACTTTCATGACGTCATTGTATATGTAAATTGCGCAGGTAACTAGGGACGTCAACCGACCTCAATGATGTCATTGTGATTTTGGGACGTTTTTAGTCCATACTTCACCGCAATTGATACAAAATTCGTAAACGGATATGTGTTTTCGCTCTAAAACATCTATAAACCATTAGTACAAGGCCAGCTAAAAATAACTATAAAAAAAACCCAAAGCACTTTTTACTTCACAAAGTGCAAGTTTTGTGCGATGGATAAATAAAATATGTAGCTAATGTTGTCGCTTAAACTGTTTATGTCCGCTCCGGGATTTGGCATCTATTGGGCGACTACCTCTATTGCCTACATAAAGTCTTTAGTTTGCCCACGTCATGAATCTTGATCTCATAAATGTAAGGGCGTAATCGAAGTAACGAATTAAAAACTTAGGAAAATGACAGAATTCCCACACAAAAGGGGCAAGTTTTGCGCGATGGATAAAACATTGTCGTACAAAACGACGTATTTTATCGCACCGGGTTATAGATGCGTAACCTTAAACCAAAAATTTGGTACAAACATAATCATGTTTGATCACGAGATCGTTCACTCGTATCTATCACTACACCATACCGCACAAGAAAACTAAGATGCATGCATCAGGTCAGCCATGAACTATTTAGCATAGAATAATTCAGTTCGGTTGCAGTTTCACAACGTTACAACTGACATACGATTACACCTTGAATGTGGAACTATGTAAGAGTGAATATTAATGTTCTAAATCCCATGTTTCACCTTTAGTGGTAATGGGGTCGTACTTTATTAACACGCAAGTAGTGTAATTAAGTACGGGTAATTAGAAGTAACAAATCGTTTAGTTTCTATCGTATCGGCTAAAAGGGGTGAGCAGATTGCCCATGATGAATGCTCTCGTTAGCTGCCAATATAATGTGCATATTTGCCCCGTTACGTTTATACACTGTAGCATTGGCGGGCCAGAGTGTGTTGACATGTTAAGTGTTTGGTTCATAATAACAGATCAGCAGGGATTTGTCGTGATAACGTATACGTGGTAATATGCTACATAAACGGTTAAATTAACGGTTGGTCTATTACACCATCGTGTATACTCGGTTTAAATAGGTATATTATATGGGGACGTGTGCTCAATTTTGGTGCGGACCGATGATAAAAAAAAATCAGAAGTAAATGTCGGGGGGCGGGAGGGCCATTTTTTCAATAATTTTTAAAGAAATTGAACAGTTGCAGCAGCGGCAAAAAAAGGGTGTACAATTGGCAAATGATGAGGGGCGGCGTGACGTGTAACTAGGATTGAAATTAGATATTCAATTTGGAGATTATTGGATGAGGGATGTTATATTAATTATATTAAAGGGACGAGGGGGCTTAGTTGTCGAAAATATTCATATTTGTTCCAAACACTGTAAACAGAAAAATATTAAAACGCATACATTTTGGTTCAAATATACGATCACTATCGCGTAAACCTCATGCTCACATAAAGACCTACTAAATTTTACCTAAACAAGAGTCTGATTTTGTTATAGAAGGCACCACAATGCTACTGGCTAATCACACACAAATGGTATAAACGCTCTTTATTATTTCCAAATAAGGAATTGAGCAACAAAGAACGCTCTTTATGTTTACCATCATAATATAAAGAAACACCAAGAAAGTAACTTTTTATGCTTTGTTTACATAACAATCGTCAAATTTACGACAATAACATACTGTTTATGAGATATTTCTCATTTGTATATTAACAAAGTATGTCTATATTTGAATATTATTTTCGTTTGTAGCGGTTTTTGACAGGTGGAAATATGTTCACAGGATTCCCACCAAGGCCTTCCGTATACCTTTAAAGTATACTGCAACTTTGTTTCTTGTCAATAGCAGAATACATAATGCTATTAAGAAGTGACACAAAACACAGAACATTTTTTTTAATTATAAGTATTGAGCAGTGAGAAATATTTGAGTCGAGGAAACCAGTAACGAAAGGCAGCGAATAATTGTTTACGTTCCAATGAATATTAAAATGTACTGAAAACAAACTGCTAATGGGTGCCAGACTTTCATAAACACAAATTATCTATTAATGGTGTAACGACATATTTCGTTCTTAATTGTCTAAAAAAAATAGGGGATGGGGATGTTTGGATCTCTAGTTTAACGACATTTTTCGGTCTTTAATAGTTTAATGACATTTTTCGGTCTTTATAATATCTCAAGATATAGGGGGTATTTGGATCTCTAGTTTAATGACATTTTTCGGTCTTTATAGTTTAACGACATTCTCGGTCTTTAATATTTCAAGATATAGGGGCCCTTAGTGGGTATTTGGATCTGTAGTTTAACGACATTTTTCGGTCTTTGATAGCAAAATGGAAGAAGTACATCTTTGGAAAGATGTGGTAGCCCTAAAAAGGAAAGTTGTTTGGTGATCTTGAAATGCAGTTTTTCTGAACAGTCTTCCTTGATTAAAGTGATGTGAAACACTCCGGCAGACAACGGGCAGAGTGATCAAATAGAAATTAAGAATAATCTTTCTCAAAGTAGTTATTTGTTACGAATATTAATCCAAATGGATGATACACAACGTCATTCTTATATATTAGTTAAATGCAATGACTCTCAATGGCGAAATCATTTTTTTTAATTATAGCCGATAGTTGCGCCCCGAATCGAGATGTAAATATTTACAATTTGGAGTAGTTCAGACGATGTTCTCTATGAAGTGGGGTGGTAGATTTTTGTGGAAATTTTCAGTGTTGATTTTAGTAGAATGATAACATTCCCCAGGTTGGCAAAGTGCCTGAGCACTAACTTATCAATTTCTCGCACCCGAAAAAGTCCATAACAAGTCCATAATATGTCTTTAAGCATATATATAAATCTCCGAAAACCAAAATTCTAAAGCATTAAACGATTTCTTGAAATGCAGTTTTTCTGAACAGTCTTCCTTGATTAAAGTGATGTGAAACACTCCGGCAGACACCGGGCAGAGTGATCGAATAGAAATTAAGAATAATCTTTCTCAAAGTAGTTATTCGTTACGAATATTAATCCAAATGGATGATACACAACATCATTCTTATATATTAGTTAAATGCAATGACTCTAGATGGCAAAATCATTTTTGTTTAATTATAGCCGATAGTTGCGCCCCGAATCGAGATGTAAATATTTACAATTTGGAGTAGTTCAGACGATGTTCTCTATGAAGTGGTGTGGCAGATTTTTTTGGAAATTTTCAGTGATGTTAGTAGAATGATAACATTCCCCAGGTTGGCAAAGTGCCTGAGCACTAACTTATCAATTTCTCGCACCCGAAAAAGTCCATAACAAGTCCATAATATGTCTCGAAGCATATATATAAATCTCCGAAAACCAAAATTCTAAAGCATTAAACGATTTGCTATATTTCCAGGGCATATATTTCATCTGATTTTGCGAGAATTCATATATACTTTTTCACGAGAATCCAGGGTAATTTGCGAGAATATTTATGAGAATCTAGATTTGGATTCTCGCCGAAATATAAGCCCTGATTTCACTCTGAAGTGTGCCTAAATGGCATAAATTGTACCGTGGTTCCCATGTTCGCCAAAGTGGCATAAATTTATTTCAGGATAATACTAATTTTAGGCATTCATTTATATCACTGATATCAGGACAATAAATAGCCATTTCCATTGCATGGAACAAATAGTGTTATTGTTTATCGGTGTTGTTTTTGGAAGTGGTGGTAGTTAAATTTTATACATTTCGACCCCCAATAAGTATTTCCGAACAAATGAATTATTAACAAGCGTGACATGACATCATTGACAAAGATAATTAACACCGATCTACAAGCAACTAAAGTCTTAAAATGAGCTAAAATTTAACATTTTCTTTAAATTTTTTACATTTTTATCTCTCGCGACATAATTGTCACCAATAAAAACAAATTTGATTCATCGTGGAAGTTAGTCGGTGACTATAAATAATGTCACCATTCAACTGAATGTTGTTGAGCATATTTCAACCAATTTTGGAAGTTTAAATGAATATTTTCTTCACACGCAAAGTAATATTGACAAATTTCACGATTTTAGCCTGCTTCGTTGGGACCAAAATTTGTTGTGCACACTCAAGAAACGTCTACCGACACTCGCTAGGCCAAATTATACCATGACCATGCTATCAACTAGCTTGAAATTGGCAAAACAATGAATTATTTTTGGTTGAAAAAATTTACATGGTCCATAGGCATAGCTAGAGAACGATTATTTTTCGATAAAAACGAAAATAATGCGAAATGAGATTCGGCACTCGACAGAATGGTGCAGAATAACATATACGTGTCTTGTTTTATGCGAAAAATTGACCTCATTCGATAAATTAGTCTCGTAATTCAGGAATGTGGAATTCAGTGTTACTGTACATGGCCGACGAAATTTTGAAATGTAAACACGTATCAAATTTACCTTTTGTGAGAATAACAAAAGCGCAACCTTGATCAAAGTAATACAATACACAACAACACATAGAATAAAACCGATATAAACACGGTATACGTGAGAATAAGACGCGTATCCAGACAAGGAATTTGACATTTCTTCGCTTCGACGCTATAAATATACCTGACCCAGATAACCGATATCGATGCACAGCTATATTTTGCGCACGTCACTTTCCATATTTGGAATGTCCATATATGGGATATGTGTTAACCTCAATACCGATCAAGTTATCTTAGCATAAACATAAACTATATTGTAATTTATGCAACCACGACCCTCGTAACCCTGATAACTAATACAATATACCGGCCAATTCATTTTAAGATCGTTATTTCACTTTGCTTTAGGCATAAATACACTCTTGAACGCACATAAACGACCCATTGGCGTTAAATTAAATATACTCGGTATTTATTAATATTAGTTTTTTATTGCTCAGTTTTGAGTTTGACCCTTGACACCTGTCAATATATGTGGGCTGAATTCATATGATGCGGTATTATTCCTCGAAATAAACAACAAAGCAGTCGTTACTTCGAAATGTCGTTTGGGCTAACATTTACACAAATCCTTCGCGTGTTCTCCTCAATTGGCACGCCTGTTCTGAGCCGACACACAGGTTATCCCAGAAACTGCTGTGAAATAAACAGCCAAGGTTTGGCTGAAATGACAGTTCAGATAAGTAAGCTATACACTGATATTGCGGAGTACTTAGACGAAAATAAAACATATTATAAAAGACAAGTATTTTTGGCAGTATTGCTATTTAGTTAGCGAACGGGGATAATTTGAAGATCAGAATAATGGGAACTATATCTTTGGCCGGGGTATGTGCCCAGTTATACTGCGTTACACATTCTTTCCAATATTGTATTTGCTGAGGACAGTCGCTTGTGTTGACAACCCTCCCTCCCTCCCTGTTTTTGTTTTGTTTTGGGGCGTATACGCGTTCGATTGGCGTCTCCCCCTTTTGGCTTACATCTGTATAGGCGGTTATTGTGCCTCAAAAAATTGTCACCCACTTGTTTGTATTGGTTACTACTACATTTATTGTATCGGCTTCCTGTAAATAATTATGATTTTCTGAACAGGTAGCTATAAACGCATTCCAATTGTTGTCTTTCACTGTAACCCTGTGGGATAAATAAAATATGTAGCTAATGCTGTCTCTTAAACGGTTTATGTCCGCTCGGGGGATTTGGCATCTATTGGACTCGACAGAGTCTCGCCCAGTAGATGCTCAAATCCCCCTTACGCCAATAAACCGTTTAAGGGACTGCACTGGCTACATATCCTATATGTATGTTACCCCCCCCCCTAAAGATACAACGAGCTACCCTATTTATATCATGGTATGTTACCCAAGAAAAAGATACCGTTAACGAAATCCCTTAATAATGAAGACACCATCATATATTAAACCTTTATCAATTTGCCTGTATACGCGTGCTATTTATTTAAACAAGAATTATATATTCATTGGAATGTCTGCTTCGGTTATGGGATCGATGTGCCGGCTCTTTTCCACACACGAAGATGTGTATTATGTTCTTCAGATAATGAAAATTATATGCTTATTGGTTAATCACATATCGCGGCTTTAGTGATCTTATAGATCGAATACCGTCGCTGGTCACGAGGGCAAGCGCGTAAGATGGGATGGTTTCATGTCGCGTCACATCTCCTCAAGCTGGGATTGGCTTCGTTTTTGATACTCAAAAGAACTATGTTCTACTTCACATGCAAAGAGCTTTATCTGATGATGGAAACGATTATAGGCATGAGAGTAAACACATTTTTATTGCGAAGTGAAAATGTCATGAGCAAACAAATTTATGGACGAACTTAGCAGTTTTAATTCGAAATTTCGTGTTTGGACTCGCAAGTTCGTGTTTGAATTTGCTTGAGCTCACAATTTAGTATCTGAAGTCAAATTCCAGTATTTCGCATTCAAACTTTTCGCGAGGTCTAATTTTCGCACTTGAAGACGAACGTTTCAGTTTGGAAAACACATGTCCAGTTTGAACTATTTTAAAGAGGTATTGCACACTGCATCTGGCCAATTGATCAGTCATAAACTCATCATTACCATGGTACTTGCATCGTTTATAGAGCACATGGGTGTATTTTGCACTAATCCATGGCTCAAATTCAGTCATTTGTTGCATATATTTTGTTGAATATAATAGATGTCCCATAAATGGTTGGATTTGGTGTACAGTACCTCTTTAATCTCACAATTTCATATTGTGAATTCGAAATTTAGTGACCGAAGTCAAAGTTTAGAAAAATACATTTCTAATGGTTTTTGATATTCGAAAGAATTATGTTATATATTACATGTGTACGGAGATGTACTACCATTCCATTAAGACATGGAAGACATAAGAGTTTGGTGCAAATTTAAATGTTCAAGTTCAAACAATTGTTTCTTACAAGAAATAAAAATTTCACATAAGTCGAACGAAGCGCATAAGATGGGATGTTTTCATTCATAGTCACCGATCGTCTTTGTTTTTGATACTCAAAAGAACTATTTTAAACTTCTGATGGAAAGAGCTGTCTATATCAGTTTGTGTTAGCGCAATGGACACGAGGGAAATATAGTTTGTTTCTAAATATTAATTACAAACTGATTTGAAGTCGATCATATATGTCACTTTGAAGTGGAAATTACGAGTTGGATGACGGACGTTTGATTCTGGTAATCCACTTTCGAGTTTGAACTCGCTAAAATCACAATTTCGTGTTTGAATTCGTATTTTATTGGTTGAAGTCAACATTGACTTTGGTACTCAAAAGAATATTTTCTACAGCTCATGCGGATATATATATAACGTTGCATGAAAACGCTTAATGGCATGAAAAGCGAAAGTATGTGTTGCAAACTGAAACTTAACGTTCAAACTAGAACTTAAAATTACGAATTTGACGTCGAACGTTAATTTGAGTTTGGTATATCCAGGTTTCGAACTCCCAAATTCGTGATTTGATTGGCAAGTTATTAAAGATGCATTGATGGTTCGAGACCAAATTTAACGAGACATATTTAACTTTTTATTTAGATACTAGTGTATAATATATATAGAGAGGATATACAGGTCGTCCCCAGTTTATAGCCCGAATTTACAAAACGAGTTCAGTAAAATAGGTCTGGACCGAGCCTTTGTTGAGGTCCAGACCTAATTTACTGAACGAGTTTTGTAGTTTCCGCTTTAAACTGGGGACGACTTGTAGATTTTATTTATTACATGATCCAAAACCTCGACAAATATTTACATCAACAAATGGGACGCGAAACTAACATCGGCTTCTATAAGGCAGGCGTAGCTATGCGTTGTTTGCCCGCGTAAAGAAATAGTCCCAGATAAATAAAGACTCTTTGACGTATTTAATGGCGTATATTTAATGACATAACTTTTCAAACTCTTCATTCATTGTAGTTTGTTGGAAAAATATTAGAAGCCATAGTATTTTGAGACGTAGCGTACGGAGTGTAAACAGAAGACAAGCCGGAAGTCAAAGGTCACCTGGCACTATTTCCTGTTATTAAACGAACGTTTAATATCACAATTTATAGAATGGGTTTATTGAATGGAATAAGTGTAGGGTCGTGTACTATAAAATGTTCTTTGTTACTTTCTAGTGTCCGCGGTCATGAACAAATTCTCATTTCTATATTAGAAATGGAATGGTCATGCTTCTCTTTGTTTTCACTGGATGCGTGTGGGAATACTTTATTTCACTAAAAACTGTATTTCTACACCCACCCCACATATACGAATGCACACATTGAACGAAACAAATTCAGCATATTACTTTAAATATTACTATTATATACTAGCTGAAATATACTCAATTATTTAGCCTTTATTTAGCGACGGGGGGGGGGGGCTTGTGGCACATTTTGATCTTAAACTGACCCCCTTGGGAGCCTCTAATCAGCATACAGCCTAAGGATCACTGGCTCCTGTATTGCTGCCCATTTGTGGAAACACTTTATTTCAATAATACTGTATTTTCTACCCCCACCCTCTCCCCAACCCACATATATATGCATGCACATATGGAACGCAACAATCAAGATATTTTACTTTATTACTATATATACTAATTGAAACAGGCTCATATTCTGGAGCCTTAGTTTGTGGCCCCGTTGTGCGCGCACATTAAATGATCTTGAACAGCGCGCGCTTCGCGCACATTTTGATCTTTTAAAATTTTGTTTATCAGATTTACACTAAACTGACAGATTAAAAATAGCAGTATAATGAATTAGCGTCGACAGTAATACGCTGTATTAGTCCCGGTCCTAAAATAACTCGAATAGCGTGAAACCCGAAGTGTGTTGTCCTGCGAATTATCCCCATAGCTCCATTTATACGGCCAGATCAGCTTGGCAGTATACACCAATAGGACGTGATAATGTTACGGATCAGTTGTGACTCGCGATGCCTTTCGCGATGCCTATATAGCTGTTTGATATGAATGAACTTTGCATATGACAAAAGAAAATCAATGGACCTATCCGTACGTCCCGCCCACCTGTAGACTGCATGGTTACTGTTACTACGCACCACAAGCCATCTCAATTTCGCTATCTCTTCAGTGCTAAAATGGCTTCCGATGAGAAAGGACTGTGCTGTTAAACGCCATGTAACACGATAATATAGCTTCATTCTGAATATCACGATTTTCAAGATACCTTTGTGTGTATATATGCATCTTGTATAAGTGACTGTCGTTAGATATAATCAAAAATAGAACCAGTTTTTAAACAAAAAACCAGGTGTGATTGTTAGGCCACTTCCGATAACCAACAAAGATAGATGTTTACGATGAATCAAACGGTGTAAATGAAGCCATTATGAAACTTCAATATCAAATAGCAAATTTAATATCGAAGCTATGCTAATGGTTCACACCTTGATGAAATAAACCAAACGGAGGTGTACATGTGGTAATTAATCTATAATCCCCCTTTTGTCGAAATAAATATAACGATATCAGTTTACCATACCACGAGCGCCCTGAATGAACCCTGGTAACATCAGGCCGGATGAAAAGGATTATCAAATAATGGCCTTTTAAAATTCCACATCCCATTTTGCCGTCAGTAAAGTACATTAAAGAAAACGCCGACTATCGTGTAGTCAGTTAGATGTTGCCATGAGGCAACAATGGCACAAAGTGAACTTGTTCGTTGAAGGTTGCGTGTACATACGCAGCGAAGCACGTGCAATGTGTGACATTTCGTGTAATTCTCTTGGAAAACATCTGTTGATTCTCATTTACACGTACATTGTCGGAGGAAGCTTTAGATTCTCAAATGGATTCAGTAAAACGTTCGCAGGAGATCCTACAGGTTAGTGTAAATAGCAGACATTTGAACTCAATATTACCACGATGTTATAACAGCAACAAATGTATACATTTATAACGAAAAACACTTCACATAAAACACATACTCGCGGCACAATTAATATTCATAACGCATCATCGATCGGGACTACTATTTCCACGTTTTAGTTTGAAATCTGTTATATATAAATATTGAAATTTAAATAACACTAGGATCCGAGTGTGGTCGTTGGCATTGTTTAATCCAGCGTAAACAGCTGTCTTAGTTACTTTTTTATTTAGGAAACAGAACTAAAACATGTATAAATATCGTTCGTCACCCGGACATGTTCCCCATGCCCATTTCAACACCATTGTAGCTTTTTAAGACATATTTTGCTCTACTGTTCGTAAATTCCCTATAGCTTACAATGGTCGTTAGTGACCCGCTTGTGGTGCGATTCCTATCCTATGCAGGCGTATGTCGCTTCCGGGTTTAAGCTATCGGCTCATTGGCTATAATTGAAATTGGGGCGGTACCTAGGGATAGGTCCATTAGGGCACGAATACCGTCCTATTATGCCAGTAATTGTTATTTGGAAACAATACAGATAGGTACAGATGAAATTATGTTAAATGGTGTCAAATAAAACCATGCATAAGTGCATGATATATGTGCACTAACATTTTGATGAACGATGATAATCTTTTAAAGTAGAGTACACGCACGTATAACTGAACACTGAACTAAATGTTAGATTTAATTATGTGATAATCATTTCTCATATATACTGCCATCTTGTTAGGTTATTGTCAACCAGTAATCATGGAAGTTTCCGGTGAGTTCGTGTTCTCCGTCTCATATTGTGTTTCAGAGGGCGCAAATGTCACGTTCAGATCCTCTTTTCAGTGTGTGTATATATACACAGAAATATATATATATTCCAATCTTAATTATATTACATCCCGAAACGAGGACCTGACCTATATATGAGTGTTTGCCAAGTTTCCTCGCATATCTTCTGTGCTGATAATAAACGCTCTTCATTGAACATCTATCTTAATATATTTTATTAGTCCCCCTTTAAGACACCAAATGCACACACCCCATGATATTATACTGGTCATGTGACCAAATTGGTACCAATTTTCCTACATATCGTTTACGTTCATCGGGGACGATATTTATTGCTCATATTTGTTTAGTGTTGCCCCTTAAAGTCGTCTGATATCAGCGCTACCTATCCAATGACACTCATCGGGGACAATTTACCCATGTGAATACATTTTTTCAAGGATCAAATTCCAACCATTTTTGGTATATAATTAATCATTTAGTTAAATTAATTATTAGTCTCATTTTAAGACATCTGATGTCAATGTCATAACCCATGACACTCCCTGTGTCATCTGACCAATTTGTAGAAATTTTCAGCTCCGAGGGTCAAGCCGTTTGTTCGTCCATAGCCGGACAAACAAACGAACACAAAATTACGTTTTTGGGTGACCGAAGCATGCATGGATATCCACGTTGTTTATAAAGGCGGCCATAGGATATTTTTGCTAGGCTGAATTTTTTTTATAACTTTCACAACAGTCAAATCATAAGTCAATATTTGCATGGCTACCAAAACCTATATTAATATAGCATCATAATATATATTGGTCCGATCGAATTAATCTCTGGTATGTAACACATATATAATGTGGCTTTGTGGTGAATAAGCAGATTAATCAGTCTAAAAATAATTGTAGTATACGTTTCTTATTGTTTTATACGTATACGTTCAGGGGGGGGGGGGGTCGGACAAATTTCCAGGCACGTATGATCATTTAAATTTTTTCCGGCCTCGGACCACCCACCCACCCAATTTCTTCCGTTTCCGGCCTTTTTTTCCAGGCAATTTTGGACACCCACCCTTTTTTTCCGTTTCAGGAATTTTTTTCCAGTCAGTTTTGGACACCCACCCCCTAAATAGTTTATTGCGCGAGATTTTAATAGAACAGTGCATAATGAAGATAACGATACTATTTGAATTTATCATATAAGTGTCATTAATCAAGAAATGTGTCAACATAATCACATTTCTAGGGATAGGCAGAGTGCCAAAGTTTTTATTAACATTCATTTTCATAATATATAGTCACATGATCTAGTCACATAATCACATTTGAGTATTCTACAGACTACATGGTACAACACATTTCAGATTATTTGATATTTTGATATTTGCTATATGATATGTTGCTAGAACCAAATTGTTTATCAAAACATGTGGAAATACAACTGTTCATCCCAGTTCATCCCAGTTTGAAGAATAATGCTAATACCAAACATAACCATGATATACCCGCGCTACTCTTCTTGGGGCATCTCAGAAACCAGAACTGAGGAAACATGTTATAGCGTGTAATGGCAGGCTGGTAGCCACTGCCTGAAGTAATACGCTTCGTAATAATTGGGAATAACATATGGATGGATAGCCCAATCTCACTTCTTTTTTGCTCACGATATCAGTGACGATAAAATCTTTGTTACTGTGATTAACATTACAAGCTGATCCACATTAACTTGGAAAACAATTTGAAATTGTTCAAGCTGGCCCGGCTGGCCTTCAATTTATATGTTAAGATTTTATGGTTTACGTTGTCAAAAGTCTATTTTATTCCATTATTTATTATATCTTTATTTCCATGTCACATGTAACACAAACAGAGTTTAATGTATTTAATATATGATAAAGTTTGGTAAAGCCATAGTTAATAAATTATTCTCCATTCGCATATATGCGCAGCGTCATCAAGTCAGTGGCATTGCCTGATCACCAGAGCCATATAATGTAGAATTTCGCTAATATGGTTTCCAGTTATGGATGAGGTTATTTCCTAGCAAAGCGGAAATGGCCGAATCGCTCAGAATGATAACCACACATGTAGCCAGACATGTTTTGATAAGAACATGAAGCATCTGGACATTGGAATGGTCTACATGTTCATGTATGTATACAGCTAAGCTCTAATTGACCCCTCCCCCTTAACGACATTGGCCACCGATATTACGAGTAGTTGCGAATGTCGGTCAGTGACCAACTTTGAATGTTAATTAAACCGTAAACAAATTATTAATTGAAATATTGTTTTGTGTATAGTTAATATGGTGCATGGCGCTGATGAAAAGCTGGACTGGGTGTTTACAAGGTGTCCATGTAAAAAATTAGTGCGGCGTACAGTGGTCGCAAAATATTTTTAATAAGACTGTATAAAGATTATCTGCGGTTGCCACATATCAACCACTTGACCATGGTTGAACGGCGGTATAGTATAACCGGTGTCTGACTATCATTAACGCCCTACAACATTGTTAAAGGGGGTGATTAATTAGAGCATAGCTGTAGTGTTGTGCATGTATTAAACCACACTGCACTCAATGACTTTTCAATTTAGTCTAGCTCAGTTCTGACACCGAAAATAGCTGCTTTCAATAATGTAAACGCCCGTTATTTTTTCGGAGGTTATATATCATCTTGTCCCGTCCATGTACAACCATAATCCACACAGTGCTGACAATATTCCAGGTTATTGAGAAGCCAGTTAGGTCCAATTTCACACACACAAAAATATGTTGATGAATTTCAGAGAAGTTACTTCCCTAATCTTAAATCCACCCAGCGAGCGAACAACGTACCTAAACTGGCATATACTACAACATGTAAGCCCAGTCCGATTCCAACATAAAATGTCTAAGTCTGATGTTTGTTTGTCTCTTCGTCCATGTTTATATACTGTAAAAAATCTCAATCGTATCAACTTGAAGTGGCTGGACGCCGCCATTTTATCGAGATCGGCTAGTACCAAATGAATTATCACGTGATGCCATCACGTGGGTAACACTTGGGTACCGAGATCGCGCTAGTGCCAAATGAATTATCACGTGATGCCATCACGTGGCTAACATTCAGGTTCCGAGAGTGGATAGTACCAACATGGTGTGGTACTATATCAATTTTTAGAACCATATTCTTCTCAATACCTGTTGGTCTGGTACTATCAGACATATTGGTACTACCTTAGTACCTATATGGCTTATTATTTCTAAGTGTGTACTTGGTACACCTGTACATCCATACATGACTATACAGTCATCCAGGCACACCATGTATAACCCTACGTGTACATCTCACCATGACTATATGGTCACTCCATGTATACGCATTCACATCAATGATTATACAGTCACTTCTTCCATACATATTTACCTCATCAATCACTCCCTGTATATATATTTGCCACACCCATGGCCATATAGACATGCAATATATACATATACACCGCAACTATAACAATAGTCACTCCAGGTAAAGATATACACCTTGACAATGGTCATACAGCCCTTCTATGTATCCCAATACTATGCGCACATGACCAGTCATACAAGCCAGGCTTGAATGTTCACCTCACTCGTGGCAATTCAGCCACTCGCTGTATACTCACACACCACATTCGTGGTCATACAGTAACTCCTGGTATACATATTCACTCCACCATTGGCCATATTGTTGCTCCTTACACATATTGGCCACACACATGGACATATAGCCACTCAATATATACATATAAACCACCTCCATGCATATATAGTCACTCCAGGTATACATAAACACCTCACCAATGGTGTTACAACCCTAAATATACCAATACCCCGCATATCGACTCAACATTGACCATACAGACACTCCCGGTATACCTATTGGCCTCACCCATTACCATATAGCCACTCAATATATACATATACAGCTCATCCATGGCCATAGTGTCTCTCTAGATATACATCTACACCTCACCAATGGCCATAGAGCCCTTCAGTACATACCAATGCCATGAACACAGAGCCATCCATACACTCTAGACTTGCATATGCACCTCGCCAATGGCAATTCGGACCATCGTTGTATACTCACACACCGCATTTATGTCTACTTGTATACATATTTACTCACTTGTTGTTGTAGCAGAGTCCATGGAAACATCGTTCTGTTACAATTGTATACCTCTAGCCTCACCCATGGCCATATAGCCATTCAACATATACATATTCACCCCGCACATTACCATTACCCGCACACGCGGCCATTTGTACACTCCATACTTGCATATACACATCACCCATGACAACACAGCGACTCGATGTATACTGATACACACATCCATGACAATACAGACACAGCTGAGATGCATATACATCCCATATACACCCATGACCACAAGGACACTTCATATATACACACAAGCCCGCCAATGACCACCCGACTATACATGTACTCCATGTATGCATATACACTTCAACAATCATGGCCGTACAGTCATTTCATGTACACCAATGTACATTACCCATAAGCAAAAAAAACACTCCCCATTTGTCCATACACCCACCCATGATCATACAGGAATCACGGAACTAAATGGTTTCCCATAGGCGACAGTGTTAACGTTTCGGCCAAATTCGCTGAATTGAAGCCTGCAGGCCATACCAGTGATGTTTACCCAGCTAGATTGACACCAGTTGATCACGAAAATGCAAGAAAAATTATAGGTCATGTGTTTACTTTTTAAAATAAATCCCCAAGTGTACGACAGGGCTATCTCACAGCCGAATTTGATCTGGAAAAACCCAGATCTACAACAGCTAGTTAAATACATTTCCCGCTCACAAAAATCCGTTCCCCCATTCATTCACCAGTTTAAATTATTTAGATATTATGTACAAATCAAATAAACGCGATGTCATCCTTTAATAACGTGTCGCATGTATCAGGTGAATGCCATTCTTCAGTTACCTTCACCTTTAGCATTCCACGGTGTACTCGCTCCCCGACTCTAGAACACATTTAGCTCCCTGATTCCTACAGCCAACACGTGTACAGATATACACCCATCCATGACCATACAGCCAACACGTGTACATATATACACCCATCCATGACCATACAGCCAACACGTGTACAGATATACACCCATACATGACCATACAGCCAACACGTGTACAGATATACACCCATCCATGACCATACAGCCAACACGTGTACAGATATACACCCATCCATGACCATACAGCCAACACGTGTACAGATATACACCCATCCATGACCATACAGCCAACACGTGTACAGATATACACCCATCCATGACCATACAGCCAACACGTGTACATATATACACCCATCCATGACCATACAGCCAACACGTGTACAGATATACACCCATCCATGACCATACAGCCAACACGTGTACAGATATACACCCATCCATGACCATACAGCCAACACGTGTACAGATATACACCCATCCATGACCATACAGCCAACACGTGTACAGATATACACCCATCCATGACAATAGCCACACATGTGTATCTCACACAATGTTATCTAGTCACTTCATATATACATAAACAACACACCGATGACCATGTAGCTACTCTCGTTATACCCATATACCACCTCAATTATCATACAGCCACTCCCTGTATACCTATTCACTTCACACATGATCACACAGCCACTCCATGTATACACATGCAGCTCGTGGACACTCCACCCATGACCATATAGCCACTCCTTGTATAACTATTCACATCATTCAAGATCATACAATAACTCCCTCTAAACACATTTACACCTCACATATAACCACACATGCAGTCATGCTCTGACTGCCATTTTGACATACACCATGTATTAAGTTGATCAATTATGATGCTAATAGACAAGAGTGGCCACATAATATGGTTTCTCTCATATCTGTTTCGAAGTGTTGCCTATTTCCGTTCAGAAATATGACCAGAATCCCAAAAGACGTTTTGGCAGAATTCCATACTCCATCTTTAAATAAAATGAAATTGTCATCCCCAGAAGGGACAACCAGAATAGAACAACCAAGTGTCTACAACGTATACTACCTTTTTCAGAACAGCAGAGAATAATAATGGGATATACGTGACAAATCAACATTTTTAAAAACAAATTTAGTTGCCATTTTGGAAGCCATCTTGAGTTATTTTTCGATCATCTTGGCATCCATCCCTTATGAGAAAGTTAACCGACACTATTAGACAGGTTTGAGATACCACATAAATTATTTGATGTCAGATGGTTACATTAATCAGCATACATCTAGCGAATGTGTGTTCATAATGACATATGGGTGGAAATATTATTTCTAGAAATGTCCACTTTTTCGAGAGTAATTTGGGTATATTAAGTAGTCCCAATTTGATTTGGTTTCAGTTATTATAGCAGTATAAGGTCAAACAATATTTAATATGATTGAATTCGCGGAAGAGTAATCATGATTTAGTTCTAAATACTAATTGAGTTGAAGTCCATCTCTGAACACCCACATCCCATTCAGCTACAAATTGGTCAAGTTATTGTGTATATTGTGTTGCCAAAGCAACCAACCAGTGCCTTTAGTTGCCTAAAAGTTGTCGGATAATACTTCTGTCACTAGCGTGGAATTTTGAGAAGGAAATACATCTGATCTACCCACATTCTCTGGTCCTGTATACACGTTTTTGTGAAAAGTAGGCTGCAATGGGATTCGTTGCTATGGAAACCGCCAAAACCCCATAAAAATGGTCCGATCTAGTTGCCTACCGAAAATATTTTCAAAGGACCCAATCAGGAACGCAATCTGGGCCAAATTTCACAATTTATTCATTAAAATGAACGATTTGACACATATCCGCCCAACTATCACCAAAGTTCACAACACGAGAAATAAAATGGCTATAGTTGCACATGTATAAGGATTAACTGTCATGTGGACTGTTTTTATGGAGATGTAACGGTGAGGTAAGTGGACATAACTTGTGTAAAACCCGAAGGGTTTTACATACAAGTTATGACCACTTACCTCACCGTTACGTCTCCATAAAAATAGTCCACATGACAGTTAATCCTTATATTTATATACATTTAGCGAAAAAGCCACTTTTGTAAATTTGTTTAAATCGAAAAGTGTATCGTGACAAGATCAGCACAAAATACCCAATAGCACCCTTGGCAAAAGTTAATAGGAACAATTTCTCTTCATATTGAAACCCGATGATGTATTAAGTCAGTCCTGCGCGAGTCCAAATGCGCCCAAAACATTACGCGTTCGTCTTTCCAAACCTAATGACGTATCGATTGTGTTATTAGCTTGGTGTTATGAGGCGTTGCGCATTCACCGAGAAATAACTGCAACTAGCCACGTGGGCGCCGACCAATCAGAATGCTGGATTTAGTGATGACAACACTTAGTGTGTAAATATATACATATAACGGTGGTATTCAGCTACAAATTGGTCAAGTTATTGTGTATATTGTGCCTAAAATATCTTCGGTCTGTCTCAATAGAACCATACAAATATGGATATCATTGGAACCGGCTCATTGACCACATTGTGATGGTTATAGTTATGCCCTGTGCCAATGCATTCTCTTATATATGCGAGTCGACCATAGGTGGCCTCGCATATATAAGAGAATGCATTGGCCTAAAAAAATCTTTTTTTAACACTTTTTACCATTTTTTCTTACATTCTTTAACAATTTTATAATTTTTAATGTGTTAAGCCAATGCATTCTCTTATATATGCGAGGCGACCTATGGTCGACTCGCATATATAAGAGAATGCATTGGCACAGGGCCCTTCTGTTGGGTAATGGTTAAACTGAACGATTTGACACATATCCACCCAACTATTACCAAAGTTCACAACACGAGAAATAAAATGGCTATAGTTGCACATGTATACATATAACGGTGGTATTAACATGTGCCTTCAAATATACATATGATTGATTCTTACTAGATAATTGCTTGCAATTTACAGGCAAATTTAAGGGCATCGCTACAGATGGAACTACTTATATGTGTACTTCTCACCTACCGGTAGTTAGCTGTGCGTTGCACAGATGCATATACGCATTCTTGAGTTCATTGTCGGACACATATATAGCTTTATTATCGAGATGCCTGCAACAAAAAAACTGCCAGGAAAATGTGTGAGTGTGAACGCAACCTAAGGACATATTTATGTGGTCTACAAGTCGATCGTGCTCTATATATACTGCATGCCTTCAATTTCCCATATCGTCTATCGTCCGGAAAAACTCATTCTAACCGCGAATTAGATCGACGTTGCATAAAATCACGCGTTCTAATTGAAGAAAACACACGCGTGGTATTGATATGATTCAGCGGAAGAAAAAAAGTCATTGATCGCCCAGGATCGAATACATTCTATTATTTGTCTATCAATGGGAGAAATTGATTCAATACCGTTATCAATCATTACAAGGAATCAGGTTAGGGTTACTTTTTGAAATAATCACGAAAACTAGTTTTTTTTTTAAACATTTCATGTGCCCTTAATTCGATATGGAATAGAATATTTGGTCGATGGTTTCATCGAGGGCATTGTGGAACATAATGATACTTCTTCCAGTGTGTGCAGATCAACATTACGGCGGCAGATTAACAGATTAACAGTACGACGACATATTAACAGTGTACGCCGGCATATTAACATTACACAGCGGCAGCCTAACCGTACACATCGTCAGCTTAACTGTATACAGCCGCACAGCTTAAATGGTATACGGTGGCAGCTTAATGGTATACGGCTGCAGCTTAATGGTATACGGCGGCAGCCTTAACGGATGTGGTTCAGTTGACCATCCGAATGATGTGTACGTGATTTTGAAGACGGGATGAGACACAGTCATGTAGGTATATATCAATTTGCAATGCCGAGTTCAATCCCATCGCTGCATTGGTCTGACCACTGCCGTGACGTACAGGGTGTAATTAAAACTGATCCAGTTCTGGTTAAAACACAGACTCCACATATATGCAGGACTTAGTGAGTTTGAAGTATTTGGGGGGATTTCTATTACCACCAGCATAATTACGCCAGTCTCACCCAATCACAACATCATCAGGAAAGCGATGTATCCTATCAGGAGATGTATCCTATCAGGAGATGTATCCTATCAGGAGATGTATCCTATCAGGAGATGTATCCTATCAGGCGATGTATCCTATCAGGCTATTGTTGGAATGCCTTTACAGTGGTAGATTCATGCATCACATTGCTAAAATAGCGCTTAAACATTCGATCGCTTCTCGGCCTTTTGGCTCGAGCCCGTGCTGTGAGATACGTCCCCGACGATGGTCACCCCATCGGACGGGTCTTCCACGGTAAGGGTTCGCAGCCTGAGGAGGACGAGTGGTCCTGGCTGACGGACGGACTTCCGCTTCTAGCGGGGACTGACCCCGACAGGCAATTTGACCATCTCATAAGGGTGTGTCACCTTTTTCGGGGTGTTCCAGCCGATAAGAGTGGTCCGCAATAGCACCGGGCCAAAACAAATTTTTAACAAAAATTAAACATTCGATCGCTTCTCGGCCTTTTGGCTCGAGCCCGTGCTGTGAGATACGTCCCCGACGATGGTCACCCCATCGGACGGGACTTCCACGGTAAGGGTTCGCAGCCTGAGGAGGACGAGTGGTCCTGACTGACGGACGGACTTCCGCTTCTAGCGGGGACTGACCCCGACAGGCAATTTGACCATCTCGTAAGGGTGTGTCACCTCTTTCGGTGTGCTCCAGCCGATAAGAGTGGTCCGCAATAGCCCCGGGCCAAAACAAAAAAATAATTAAACATTCGATCGCTTCTCGGCCTTTTGGCTCGAGCCCGTGCTGTGAGATACGTCCCCGACGATGGTCACCCCATCGGACGGGACTTCCACGGTGTGGGTTCGCAGCCTGAGGAGGACGAGTGGTCGTGACTGACTGGCGGACTTCCGCTTCTATAGCGGGGACTGACCCCCGACAGACAATTTGACCATCTCGTAAGGGTGGTTCACCTCTTTCGGGGTGCTCCAGCCGATAAGAGTGGTCCGCAATAGCCCCGGGCCAAAAAAAATTAAAAAAAATTAAACATTGTATGTCATACTGTCACACTCCAATCAAAGAGCTAACTCTTGATGGTAGTAATAGATACCCTCCCCCTCCCCAAATACTCCAGATTCACTACTGCTTAGCTGTGGAGTCTGTTTTAACCAGAACTGCATTAATTTTTTTGATCTAGTCAAAATGAATATGGATAGTTTGATCTCACACATAAACAAAAAATCCTCACGCAATGTATATATCATGGCAGTTTTCAGTAGCGATGCGACTGAACTCTGCCTTGCATTTTGGGTAGATATATCCACGAAATACCTATATACAGGCCTTATATACCCTGAAACATGTTGTAAAATTAATAAGCAATTTTCCAGTTATCGACATTTCGCATATAAGTTAGAGAAGCGCTCTTTATTTTTAACATATGAGGAATAGCCGAACAATGGACACTCTTTATTGTTTCGTGTTATTACACATGCTTGCGCAAATGCAACAACATAATCTCCACACGGCACAATCGTTTCGACGATTCTACGACCAATTCTACGATTCTGCGGCTTGACAACCACGGTGCTACGGCGGTTTAACGATTTTGCGACCAGGCTGATGCGATAAACACGAAAAAAACATTGAGAAATGAATAATTCCAGAAATACGGACTGGAATGAACCATATATTATATTTCTATTTGGTACGCGATCTTCGATTCGATAATCTGTAAAGAGTTCAGCACTAGACAGTTAGCACAACAATACATAATCTTTGACATAAATAGACCGGTTGTTTTGGTTTTACACACATCACTGTGTGAAATTCGTCTTTAGAGTTGAGAAAATATATATAATGTCCTATAAAAATGAGTGGAAACCAAATAATAACATAGCCATTCGTCTCTGTGTGATTTTTCACAACTAATGTTCACATCAGTTCTGTGATTGATGGCACTGTGTCCATAATTGCGGGGGTATCGTCGCACTCAATTGACAACGCCGAGTAGTCAACTATGACAACGACGATTGTGCGACCAGCAATTGAAATTTCATTAACTTGTGCTCACGAGAAGTCGCTTTCTAGTGAATGTCATGCTCCCTATTTATAATAGACATGAATACGCATGAGTCAAATTAAGGCTACGAGATTAAGACTCTTTTATTTGGAGCCAGCTGAGGAAAATAAAGTAATGTCGAATCGTATATTGCTACACTGTACAGGTTTAATTTCCATATCTGTGTACCACACATTACATGATTTAAATTGCCTTTCCGCCTATCCAACTTTCCTTCCGTCTGTCTGTACGCCTAACTAGCAGCCGACTCACAATGCCTCGGTATTTTATTATCGTCAACATGTCTTATTCTCAGTTGCGTTGTGGTATCGATGTTGGGGAAGGGTCGCCTTAGAAATTAATTCCACATTTAAAATAATTTTGTTTTGGGTATAATTCCATATTTTGACATCCAGGTATCGGAGATGATAATATATACATATCTATTATATATTTTGGAAGATCTGTGTGTGTGTGTGTGTGTGTGTGTGTCTGTGTGATCGCGATGGACTCGAAAACGGCCTAGCCGATTTCGATGAAACTTCGTATGTGAGGTTACTATCGGTCGGGAATTGGCATAGGCATATTAATTTTCAGATCCGAGGTAAACTTTTCACGTGCCGAGGTCAAATCTGTTTTTACGCTGTGTTACGGGACTTTCATTTGAGTTCGGTGCTTACAAATCGATTCGAAACAGCGCGATTACGTTAACGCTTAACCGGCCGATGCATTTGACTGTTTCAGACGTCTTGGCGATATCTCGGGCACCGGTGGTAATTTATCTTTACGTTGAAACTTGATAATTAATGAGCGTGTGTATATGAGGCGCGTTTATATACTTGAGTGGAAATCAAATCGGGTTAAACTGGCGGATTTTTACGGACGAAATTTGATGCATAGGGTATCTCGGTATCCGTTGGGCCGATTTCCCGGTATCCGCTGGGCCGATTTCCACATTTTTGGGGTGTTGGTGTTCGACCCCACCTGACCTTGACCTTCAAAATGGTCAATTCAAGGTCAAAGCCCGGACGAAGTCTGGTCACCTTCTAGTATGTATATATAGAGAGGGAGAGAGAGGGGTGAGAGGGGCAGGGTGATAGGGATAGGGAGAGAGGGAGGGAGGGAGAGAGAGGGGAGGGAGGATAGATAATCTCTAATGAGTTTATTCGAGCGGATCTTAGCGAGGCTTGAACCGACTTTAATGGACGAGGTTAATAAATTGCATATAATTGGTACGAATTTGAAATCCACTTGATCACATAACCACATTTTAACAAGGAAAACGAGCTAAAAAAAACTGCGATTAAAAAAAATTATATTGATTTCCTTACCACAACACAAGAGGAAGTAAAGACACCTTCGAGACAAAATAATGTTCCATTTTAAATGTGTCTTTTCATTTTGGCAAAATTGTATATATTGTATCATTAAAAGAGCCATTGCATATTTCCTTATATGCACTAAATGGCGAATATGTGCGTGCATCCCGGGATACTTGACATCACACCAGCAATGACCGCGCGGATTAATACTATTTTCGAAAAGCCTCACATGACACCAACACTAGATATTGCAAATTTGTGTCCAACTTCTTTGCATTGACGAAAATAGATACAAAAACATAGAGGCAAATTGTGGGACTGTATTTTTTCGTCGCCAGCCAGAGTGTGCTATACTGTCGTATACGTCTGTGAAGCGTCTCGGTCGACGCCGTAAATATATCCATTCTGCATGCATTTTCATATTCTTTTAAGGATTTTGATATTTAAAAAAAAGGTATAAACACAGTTAATAAATCGTTTTATAAAATGTTATATCCCAACATAACTCGTTGGGGATCCTCTATATAAATCATTATTATCCGTCCTTAATTACCACTATATATTTTCCGTGAACGCGGGCATATATTTCATGAATATTCAAAAATCCATATATGGAATGCACCTCCAGAACTTTGACATGTAGACTAAAACCGCAATTTTTGTGTTATCTATCCCTTTTATTTTTATTTTTTTAAAAGTGTTGCTCATAATTTTTCAGTTTCTGATAACCACACTCTTTCGAAGAATTTTAACTAATACTTTCATACAAGCACCTTTATAAAAGTAACTAAACGATCAATAATTTTGTCGAGGACATCTTTATATGTAGGGCCTACCTGTTAATCAGAATATGACTAAAATGACTCATGTTATGGTAGGCTAAGTGGTGACATTTTCGTATGAACTATAGTCAACTTTACAGAAATTACAAAACCGCTGGGTTCACTAAGAAGGAAAATGTTCACGTACATGTAAGTTGGGCATTTTGTCATGTTCTAATCTATAAGAATGCTCGTTTAGCGACAAATATCTTATGTGACTTGGTCTCTATATCTTCACATGTGGGGACCATGCAGTAAATACACAGTACTGTATTGAATCCAGGACATGTGCATTGTATAACGAAGGCACAGTTCCAAACATTATTGATGCAACATAATGGGCTTACACGCAGAACTAAGCTGCCCGATCAGTGACAGATGCGTCGTATACAAATGAAAATTACCGTTCAACGAGTCGCACAATCGTCGTTGTCATGGTCGAAGCGGGGCGTTGCCAAATAGTTGACATTTTTACTGCATTTCTGTGTTTAGTTTAATCGAATATTGCGTCAACAGAGGTACGAATTTGACAAATACTACATTTATGCTTATCAAAGCTTACGTTGGATATTAATTTTCGCACTGTTAAGGTCCCTTTGTAGCCCAAGAAATGACTTTTTGCGATCAGTTCGCGGTTTTATCTGATTATCCAGATTTGACCGAGCCGATTGCGACTCATTTTATGTATAGATCTCATCTTCGCATGTATTCCATGAGTCAACCTGGTGGACCTGCAAAGTCTACTCTACACGACGAATACAAGAAGAAGCCCATTTTTATCGTCCCAATTCAGTAAAAAGCCCCTTTATCTAAGTTTGTCATAAAATATCACATATAATAAGGTCGCAGAATCGTTAAACTGCCGTAGCACCGTGGATGTCAAGCCGCAGAATCGTGGAATTGGTCGTAGAATCGTCGAAACGATTGTGCCGTGTGATCTTTTGTCATTGAGGTAACTTCTGACTTTACCACAACGCTGAACAATAGTTCAATTGGCACGGAAGGTACACGGAATTGCAGCATTGACCTGGTACTTCAGTGTTAGCATAATAATGTCAGTATTGAGACCAACAGATTTGAAGCCATTGGCGTAGCACATTCACAAGTTGTAATAGCTCCCATGAAACTGGAAATGCAATCGTGTTTTTTGTACTAAGAAGGCGGTGAGTCTCCCTTGGCACAAATAAACGGACATTGCATGGAATCCATGGATCATTTGAATCTCCAAATTATGGCTACCAGGTGCGTAATATGGAAGGAGTAAGAAAAAATATCGATATACTGCTTAGGTATACTCTGATAAAATTAGCGAAGTCATAGCAAAGTTCAAACAGTTTGCACAGAAGCGAGACAAACGCTTCTTCGTTATTTTTACCATATCATAACTATAGTTGGTTTTCTAAATTGAATGACGAGTGATTCTGTCGCATAGAAACATATTTAAGTTAAATAACTGTATACGGACGTTAAATTATAACGTATGTATCGACATTATGTTGAGCAAGGAACTGGACAGATAATATGATCATACGCTAGCGTAATTAATATCTGTGTCTTTTTAATCCTATAAAATAACTTCATAGATGCGTATTCCTATAAAATAAGATTAACTTAGGACTTATATCGTGTTGTGATGATATATTACACTCCAGATATGCACAAGGGTTCATCGACAGATTGGGGTCCTATAGAAATTTCGTGTATAAATTAGGTCATTCATATCATACATCAAGGCATGTGAGAAATCAGAGAGTCACAATGCAAACAGACTACCAGCTCACCGACTCAGACTTAAAACCTAAATAAAAAACTTTTAAAAACCGTTCCCTTTGAACAGATTATTACAGAATACAAACTGCCAACATCAAACTTTAAAGTTTTCAAAAGTCAAGACTGTTGGTTGTTGTCTATAGAGGGGAGTATTTTACTGAAATTAATCCGGCATTATAATATTGACACTGTGTGCGCAATCCGATTGAGATGTGTACTATACGGAGAAGCTTGTCGATTTCAACGAAATATGACGAACAACGTCATCATGTAACTTTCACCATCGACAGAATTTGCGATAACCTGAATGTATCTTCTGCTTTGTTCATAAGTATGTGTTTCTTGTCGATTCGTGAAAATAGAAGGATATCTGAGGAGTATCAGACTCACGTATGTACTATGTAATATTAGGATATTTTAAACGCTTGCATCACGAATTTCGATTTCGATTCCAGTATTGTCCCCAGCCCAGCCAGAGTGATTGAGATTTTCCCATTGCACGCGACATTTGTATTTTAGGCCACTCCAATGCAAATATTTGACAGTCCATACTATGTTATAATTATGTTCTCAATAAAATGTAAACCGCGATTACGAATGAACTTCACTTTGCATAATTATAATAGTATCTCTCCTCATTTTGGAACGCCGGCCATTGAAAGACGCACACGTTTATTTCAGATTACGACATTAATGCTTTATAGCCACCGATCTACTGCGCAACATAAGCGCTCGCAAAAATTCAAAACAGCAGTGTCGTATCAGATAATAATTGGTGACGTCACAGAATCAGATATAGTCTATATACAACCCAAAGCGTCCGGCTTTGGTTCGTTATAATAAAAGCGAGCATCACAAAAACCACAAATGATAATCGGGCACGTGGTGGGGTGTCACAACTGTGGTGACAACTTCAACTAGTTGGAAATTCAATGCTTGCCATGATATCAGATGGAAAAGTCAGATGTTGAAATTGTTCTGATAGTGTTATTATCCAACTAGTATATTTGTTCCAAAGGTGAAAGTCGAATATTTTCCTTTTTGGACTGAAATCACCATTATTTGGAAACTTCCAAACATAGGATGGCTTAAATTTAAATTTACAAAAGTTGGTAATATTCAACCCAAGGGGTTCAAATGGAATTCGGGTTTTGTTCAAGGGGCGCAATTGTAAATTCTAAGTTGGACACAACAAACGGAGATGAGGTGACTTTATACAAGCATCTAACGTGTGTTGTCAACCCACCAAGTCTCGCTACATATATACATGTGTCATGCTCATTTAATTATATAATTTTATTGGGACGAAATAAATATTGTTTAAACCAAACGGAGACCCTCTAGCCATGCCCTGTGCAAAAATATCAGTGGCAGTCATGGATTGAAAACCTTCAATCGACAACATTGCGCAACTTCCGGTCATATGTTAATTTAAAGATGTACGTCCGATTGATACCATAGCACCATCATCGATATCTGATACCACATATAGCACCTCCAACGAGATATGATACCATATATAGCACCATCATCGAGATATGATACCTTATATAGCACCTCCATCGAGATATGATGCCATATATAGATATATATATAGCACCACCATCGAGATCTGATACATTATATAGCACCACATCGAGATATGATGCCTTATATATATGGTCAGATCTCGTCTTTCAAACAAGTGCATTTTAACACGTGTTAATTTTTTTGCCAGGCTTGTAAAACGTCTAACGATCGTCTCTTATAAAATAAAGCGCGTTTATGCTTCTGTCTGACATAAGTGGTAGATAATCAAGAGCGTTCTTATTTATGAGCTTCTGTGGTGGTTTTCGATGTATTATTGCTTATTGTGGATGCCTGTGTGATACGAATGGTGGTGATTCCATGTACTTTTCATTATTCTTGTGCTGAAAATTAGCTTTGGATTTGTTTACCAACTGGGTTTCAAATCGAAGCGTCAATCTTTATGTTAGTTAAAGATACGGGCGGAGTTGGCGGTGGGTATGCTATTAAATGATTAGCTCCGTCAAAAACCGCCATAAACATAAAGAATAGTAAAATATGGATAGACCTTGTTCTTATACCAATCAGAACTATCGCATAAACAGTATGTTATTGTCAAATGTTTTTCCTTTGTTATGTAAACAAAACCAAAAAACATTACAGAACCTGGCTTTTGTTTAGATCCGGATATGGTAAGCATAAAGAGCGTTATTTGTTACTGTTTTCTTTATATGGAAATAATAAAGAGCGTTTATATCATTTGTGTGTGATTAACCAATAGAATTGTGCTGTGTTATGTAAACAGAAGCAAAACTTCTGTAACACGAGCAGGTTCTTGTTTACGTACAACATCGTAACGTCTTGGCGACAATATACTATTTATGCGCTGATTATGTTTGGCATATGAACAAATCTATATATATTTTAATATTCATTCTGTTGATGGCGTTTTGAACAAATAAGAATATTTCTGCAACGTGCCTTTAACCCATGTGTCTTTACGATTTCGCTGATCAGATCTAACCGTAGTCCATTGGGTGTAATGTAGGAAAGACCTAGACTGGGAAAGAATAACATGAAGGAGTCTACGTTAGAATGAATTGTATTAAGAGGACAGTTTGTTCCACCCCTTGTGTTTGTGTAGAAATGAATTTGGTGTTGTTATGCACTAAGCACCAAATATTTACAGCACGATGCACGGATTTTGTTTTGGCAGCAATACAAATAGTCTACTTTAATTCTCATAACACAAATCCAAGACGAGGGTGGCAAATATATCTCAAGTACCAAACATGCATCTAGCACTCATATTTGAGTGTACTATCGCATATACACAAAACAGAGTGAAAATATCGATGCATGGTTCTTGTCATCAGCATTGAGAGGTATATTACGAATCTTGATCAGCTCGATTAATAACTCAACAAGTCATCCAATAATCGTCCAATCTGATGATACACTCTGGTTGTTCTCGAATATTTATCATTCTTCTATACATAAAGGTCCATATCAAACGTTACTCTTTGAATGCACCCAGGGCAGTCGCCGTTGGTAAATGTGCAAAATCACGTGTTGAAACCGTTGCTATATATTTGTAAAAAAAATTGTTAAAGTGATTTATCACCAAAAACGTCGCTAATCGTGTAGCAAGTTCAAATAGTGTAGTCAATCAATGCATCGCATCGAAGTTCCTGAGGCAGAAATGCTCAGGTAAAATTACTACGAATTGGGCGACTGGTTAGATTGGGGCAATTTCTGCAACAATTGTCTAAGTTTCGTCTCAAAGTAGATATATATAATATAGCTATCATTACGCAGTGAATGAAAGTCGCTATTTAGTTGTAGTTTGTCATTTTTTCTGCGACTCTCGTGTCTGTTTATTTGCGCGCACTCAATGTATCTTGTTGAATATATAGACTGCAAAACTGCAACCAAAAACTGAAAACGTATTAAAATGACCCATCCAGCGTTAACGTTTTAGCCTGACCCCTCAAGCGTTAACGTATTAACCTAACCCATCCCACGTTAACATAGTAACCTGACTCATTCAGTGTTAACGTAGTCACCTGACCCATCCAGATTTAACGTAGTAACCTGACCCATCCAGCGTTAACGTAGTAACCTGGACCCCCAGCGTTAACGTAGTAACCTCGACCCCCAGCGTTAACGTGGTAACCTGGACCCCCAGCGTTAACGTAGTAAACTGGACCCCCAGCGTTAACGTAGTAACCTAATTCACCAGCGTTAACGTAGTAACCTGACCCATCCAACTCTAACGTAGTAACCTGACTCATCCAGCGTTAACGTAGTAACCTGATCCACCCTTCGTCAACGTAGTAACCTGGCCCACCCAGCGTTAACGTAGTAACATGGACCCTCCAGCGTTAACGTAGTAACCAGATCAACCCATCGTTAACGTAGTAACCTGGACCCTCCAGTGTTAACGTAGTAACCTGGCCCATCCAACGTTAACGTAGTAACCTGATCCACCCTTCGTTAACGTAGTAACCTGGCCACTCCAGCGTTGGCGTAGTAACCTGACCCCTCCAGTGTTAACGTAGTAACCTGGACCCTCCAGCGTTAACGTAGTAACCTGACCCATCCAGCGTTAACGTAGTAACCTGACCCCTCCAGCGTTAACATAGTAACCTGATCCACCCTTCGTTAACGTAGTAACCTGGCCACTCCAGCGTTGGCGTAGTAACCTGCCCCCTCCAGTGTTAACGTAGTAACTTGGACCCTCCAGTGTTAACATAGTAACCTGATCCACCCTTCGTTAACGTAGTAACCTGGCCCCTCCAGCGTTAACGTAGTAACTTGGACCCTCCAGTGTTAACATAGTAACCTGGCCCCTCCAGCGTTAACGCAGTAACATGGACCCTCCAGTGTTAACGTAGTAACCTGGACCCTCCAGCTTTAGCGTAGTAACCTGGACCCTCCAGTGTTAACATAGTAACCTGGCCCCTCCAGCGTTAACATAGTAACCTGGACCATCCAGCGTTAACGTAGTAACCTGGCCCCACCAGTGTTAACGTAGTAACCTGGCCCATCCAGCGTTAACGTAGTAACCTGGCCCCACCAGCGTTAACGTAGTAACCTGGTCCCTTCAGCGTTAACGTAGCAACCTGGAGCCCCAGCGTTAACGTAGTAACCTGGTCCCTCCAGCGTTAACGTAGCAACCTGGAGCCCCAGCGTTAACGTAGTAACCTGGAGCCCCATCGTTAACGTAGTAACCTGGACCCCCATCGTTAACATAGTAACCTGGCCCCTCCAGCATTAACGTAGTAACATGGACCCCCATCGTTAACATAGTAACCTGGTCCACCCATCGTTAACGTAGTAACCTGGCCACTCCAGTGTTAACATAGTAACCTGGACACCCAGCGTTAACGTAGTAACCTGGCCCATCCAGCGTTAACGTAGTAACCTGGTCCCTCCAGCGTTAACATAGAAACCTGGACCCGCCAGCGTTAACGTAGTAACCTGGCCCCTCCAGCGTTAACGTAGCAACCTGGAGCCACATCGTTAACATAGTAACCTGGCCCCTCCAGAATTAACGTAGTAACATGGACCCCCATCGTTAACATAGTAACCTGGTCCACCAATCGTTAACGTAGTAACCTGGCCACTCCAGCCTTAACATAGTAACCTGGCCCCTCCAGCGTTAACGTAGTAACCTGGCCCCACCAGTGTTAACGTAGTAACCTGACCCATCCATCGTTAACGTAGTAACCTGGCCCCTCCAGCGTTAACGTAGTAACCTGGCCCCACCAGCGTTAACGTAGTAACCTGGTCCCTTCAGCGTTAACGTAGCAACCTGGAGCCCCAGCGTTAACGTAGTAACCTGGTCCCTCCAGCGTTAACGTAGTAACCTGGCCCCACCAGTGTTAACGTAGTAACCTGACCCATCCATCGTTAACGTAGTAACCTGGCCCATCCAGCGTTAACGTAGTAACCTGGCCCCACCAGCGTTAACGTAGTAACCTGGTCCCTTCAGCGTTAACGTAGCAACCTGGAGCCCCAGCGTTAACGTAGTAACCTGGTCCCTCCAGCGTTAACGTAGCAACCTGGAGCCCCAGCGTTAACGTAGTAACCTGGAGCCCCAGCGTTAACGTAGTAACCTGGACCCCCATCGTTAACATAGTAACCTGGCCCCTCCAGCATTAACGTAGTAACATGGACCCCCATCGTTAACATAGTAACCTGGTCCACCCATCGTTAACGTAGTAACCTGGCCACTCCAGTGTTAACATAGTAACCTGATCTACCCATCGTTAACATAGTAACCTGATCTACCCATCGTTAACATAGTAACCTGGACACCCAGCGTTAACGTAGTAACCTGGCCCATCCAGCGTTAACGTAATAACCTGGTCCCTCCAGCGTTAACATAGAAACCTGGACCCGCCAGCGTTAACGTAGTAACCTGGCCCCTCCAGCGTTAACGTAGCAACCTGGAGCCACATCGTTAACATAGTAACCTGGCCCCTCCAGAATTAACGTAGTAACATGGACCCCCATCGTTAACGTAGTAACCTGGCCACTCCAGCCTTAACATAGTAACCTGGCCCCTCCAGCGTTAACGTAGTTACCTGGCCCCTCCAGTGTTAACATAGTAACCTGGACCCTCCAGCGTTAACGTAGTAACATGGCCCCTCCAGCGTTAACATAGTAACCTGGACCCTCCAGCGTTAACGTAGTAACCTGGACCCTCCAGTGTTAACATAGTAACCTGGACCCCCCAGCGTTAACGTAGTAACCTGGCCCCTCCAGTGTTAACATAGTAACCTGGACCCTCCAGCGTTAGCGTAGTAACCTGGACCCTCCAGTGTTAACGTAGTAACCTGGCCCCTCCAGCATTAACGTAGTAACCTGGACCCTCCATCGTTAACGTAGTAACTTGATATTCGATGTAACGACTCGCATAGCCGTATGGGCCAGGGGGCTGAGACGGCTGCAGCCCCCCCCCCCCCCCACACACACACACGTTTTGAGAGCTCAACATTCGAGCAATTGTCGGAAAATTGGAGATATATTCGGGCAATTTTCAGCCAAATTCAGGGGGTAAATTGTGACAAATTACAGTATTTTTCACATTTCTCTCATATCTGAGGTTAATATGAATCTATGTTGTTATACTTCTGTGTATATAAAAGGTATACAAAAACTGTGTTACAACCATGAATATATCATGTAAAAAATATCTAGTAAAAAGTCTCAGCCCTATACAAATTTGGGCGCCCGTACGGCTATGGTAGCGAGTTCCCTGTCTGAGGGAATGTGGCATGTAAATCCAGACTCTATCGATGCCGAGCATGCAGGTAAAAAAAACAGTAGAAATCACGATATACTTACTTTAACTTACCATAAGAACCATATAAGCGTCCCTGATATTGACATATTTATTGTGACCCCGATGATACATGGTTATACAAGACGTGAATCATACAAAATTGTGATATATTCACTGGGGATCGGCGCACAAGTTATTAAACATATATTCCGTCTATTTTAATGAGCGTTCCAATACTAAATTTGGACAATCTCAGAGATGATAACAGGATCTGCCCTTACAATTATGATCAGTCAATAATACTCGAGGTGACCAATCAGTTCATGGCGTATAATACGTCATTACGTGATATGATTATACTCCCCGTGACACGACGCAGCAACAGTGTTCCGAGTTCAAGAACTAAATTAGCTATCAGAAATTGTGGCATCAATCAACGCAAAATATTTCATATTAAGTAGGAAGCCAGTAATTGAGACACGGAGGGGCTTTAAACACCGTTTATCAACCGAGTATTTCCTACACTGACGGATGGAATCGGGGCATAGTGAACACTTTGGTGTCGCTAGTCATATGGGCATGAAATGCCTAGATTATCTCCACTGTGTCAGCGTATTTATCTTTTCTGTCATCTCGAGGGAATCTATCAGAATAATTTAACAATTTCAGCATCGATTTCCTTTAAATACTAACTAATATTATTCATTCAAACAGTCTGTGCACATCAAGGGCCGGCATTCTCGGGCGGGATTAGCTAATGATCGCTGAAGTGACGCCCAGTCTCATAACAGACTCGATCTGTCACTCCGAGCTCATTGGAGTTATGTCGTGTGTTCTCGCATTACTCCGCTCCAGTCTGTTGCGTCATAAGATGGTGGGAAACGAAAACAACCATAAGCCAAGAAAATGTCTTTGAATATCGCGAGTTCAATTTGCACTCTTTCCGCATTGCTGTTTAGTGCCACTATATGTTTACCAGAAGCGTTTCCGACTCAACAGTAACGGCGACACCTCATGCAGTTTGCATGATCAGTATATGGGGTGATTTCTTAGAATAGAGTAGGTCTACCAGTCTTGTTCTTGCATCATAGGTGTGGCGGGTGATTTGAGAGAAGGTTAGTTATGAATTTGTGGATTTTTAGATGTCTTTGAATGTCTGGGGATTTTGGAAGTGGTGATAATTTTGAACTTCTTTTAGATTTGTGTGAGGGAACAGTGTACTTCCAGACAACACAGGTGACCATGGTCTAAAAAATCGTGTTTTTGTGTCCAAAAATTTGCTTATTTTTTGCATCAAAATCGAATGTTTCTGCCATATCAAGGGACATGACTCTTGTTACCGCCATTAAAATGTAATTCAGTCTGTATCAAATCTGAAAGCCTAGTCTATGTTCAAACCAGGGATTTATATGCCTATATGCATTGTGTATGTGCTGTCGGTTCACATGTCCACATGTTATTCTTCAATGAATTTGTGGCTTTCGCTTATATATATATGTGTGTATGCACCCTGGACTCACCAACCAAATACGCAAAAGAATGTCGACGCTGGGGAGGTCGGCCCCATGAGCTTGGGTTGGTGCCAGCCTACATGTATATATGTGAACCCAAATTATCTAAAACAGCTACCTGTTCGCGGACACATTGACGCAACGATAAATGGTGCAGCATACACCCTATAGAGATCCCACAATGTGGCTGCCAGGAAATTGAGTTTGTAACCAAAAACACCTGTCACCATCGAGAAAACCAGTGTCTAAAATATTTCGGTATTTCGTGATGGCGAGGTATTTGAAAATCCAAATAGAAGATTGATGACAGATAACAGAAGCCGAAATGTGCGCAGGCTTAGATATTTTTTGGCAGTTGTATTGAATTTATATTCCCAAACTTGCCATGACTTGCGCTAAATCACCATACTTCAATGCATATTTTTTCAATTATATTGACCGGGTATAGTTTTATAGTCAATTGGAAAATGTCAGTGACAAAGATTTTCTATTGTTTGACAAATACCACATCAATGTAACTCTTCCAGTAACGTTTCAATTATTGCATCATAAGCAAACTTTTTCTCCGATTGAAAAGTTAGAATATCATTCAAGGGAAAGAGTGGTTGAGGTCCAAACAACTTCATAAAAATCCCATGCAAATTAATCAAGCAGTCCGTCTGGGATCCAACACCAAGTTGATAGTGTGTTAATTAGCTCGCCTATATGCGTATGTCAGAGCATGGTGTCAGAGACGTGGCGACAGGGGGGTTGGGGGGTGGGTGTCTCACAAAACAATACTTTACTACATTTGGACAAACTTGTGGACTGAAATGGTCATCAGTTGAAGAATATTCCAACCTGAGGGGGGAGAATGAGTTTTTAAATTTCCAACACTATGAATTAGTATGAAAGCTTCAGTTGAGGACAGTCTATAGATGCTAGGATTTGCGATTTTCTTGTATATTTTAAAAATTTCCTCACACCGGGCCGAACAACCATCATGGTCGGCTCGGTGTGTCCTGGTCTCTTGCCCATATAGCCGTGTGCATTTGTCTGGAGTTAGACCACTACATGTTAGGATTTATGCAATTTTCAGGTTAAATATATATGAATGTTCTCAAAAGGGGAATATAGAACCATGGTTTATGAATATAAAGCCGCTTTCACACATGTCCGTTTCTCCGATACGTTTCCTTGCGTTTCTAATATTTTAACGCATCCGGAAAACGCATCGGTCAAAACAGTGATAATATCACTGGGTCTTTCACACATGTGCGTTTGCCGGATGCGTTTCTTTTTTTTCATGTCTCGGACTTGAAATGCTGCGTTTCGCCTGCGTTTCTAAAAAAACATACACAAGCATGTGTGGCTAGCTTCACTATTTCGACCGATGCGTTTTCCGGATGCGTTAAAATATTAGAAACGCAAGGAAACGCTTCCGAGAAACGGACATGTGTGAAAGCGGCTTAAAGGATATTAGGCCTGATGACTGAGGTGCAGGGTGGGTGAAAATGGAATTATGCAAAACTTGTGTTTGGTCTGATTTTGATTCAGGGGGTTGGGGTGCAGTTGGAATTTCCCAAGGTGGACACCCCCAAACGGAGACCGTCTAGCCACGTCCCTGCATGGTATTAGCTAAGTAAAAATATTAGTGAATTTGGACGAACTTCAAAATTTATCAAGAAAACAATAGGTGCACTGTTGGTAATTTGAAAAAGCAATGCCGTCGAATGTATATATGCTAGGTATGACTATAATAACTAGGTATGACTATAATAACTAGGTATGACTATAAAAACTAGGTATGACTATAATAACTATGTATGACTATAATAACTAGGTATAACTATACTAACTAGGTATGACTATAATAACTAACTATAATAACAAGGTATGACTATAATAACTAGACAGAGAGCATTAGATTGAAATTTAACGATAACAGCCATATCAGTATTTAAAATGTCAGTTTTCTAACATGCGTGCGAAATCTTATCGACCAGATTTCTGCTCATTTTCCTGGTAACCATATATATATATCTATTATATATTTTGGAAGATCTGTGTGTGTGTCTGTGTGTGTGTCTGTCTGTAATCAACCACTCTTCCCCTTGAATGATATTGTGTGTGTCTGTGTGTGTGTCTGTCTGTAATCGATGGACTCAAAAACGGCCTAGCCGATTTCGATGAAACTTGGTATGTGTGGGTATTTTCGGCCGGGGAGAGACATGGGGCTATTAATTTGCCCGTGCGACGTGACCTTGACCTTGAAATCGGGTAATTTCAAGGTCAAACGCCCGTATATCACGGGATTTCGATGAAACTTGGTATGTGGGTGTATTTTCGGCCGGGGAGTGGCATAAACCTATTAATTTGCCCGTGCGACGTGACCTTGACATTGAAATCGGGTCATTTCAAGGTCAAACGCCCGAATATCACGGGATTTTGATGAAACTTGGTATGTGGGGGTACTTTCGTATGGGGAGTCTCATAAGCATATTAATTTGCCCGTGCGACGTGACCTTGGCCTTGAAATCGGGTCATTTCAAGGTCAAACGACCGAATATCACGGGATTTCGATGAAACTTGGTATGTGGGGGTACTTTCATATGGGGAGTCTCATAAGCATATTCATTTGCCCGTGCGACGTGACCTTGACCTTGAAATCGGGTCAATTCAAGGTCAAATCGCCAATTTTGATGGTATTTCGACGAAATTTTATACATAGTGTTACTTTTGTCCACTTGGTGTTTTGGACGGGTCAAATCGTGACCCCGACCTGACATTGACCTTCAAAATGATCAATTCAAGGTCAAATCGGGTAAAACCGGATGGATTTCGACGGGTACTTTTGTTCGGGCAGTGTTTTGGACGGGTCAAATCGTGACCCCACTTGACATTGGCCTTCAAAATAGACAATTCAAGGTCAAAGCCCGGACGAAGTCGGGTCACCTTCTAGTATATATATATAGACCAACTCATATATATATATAGTCCAAGTCATCTTCGGCTGACACCAGCTTGTGATATTGGTTCATCTTAACATATATAAAAAAACTAACCATGCAACGTCACAGTCGAAGTATCTTAGGACTACATATATATGCTGGGGTACCTAGATCCCGTCCAAATATTGACCTTAAATTTCAAACAGATAATTCGTTTGTCCAAAAACAAAAAACTGCAAATTTTGAATATAAAGAAACTAGAAATTTGTTGGGACAATTACCTATTCGAATAGTAATAAAAGAAACATTTAATATTTCCAAGTCCAAAAAAAATAAAAATTCCTTAGTTTTCAATGGCAATTCAGAACCTCTGAGACAAAAATGGATGGGTTCTTACCAAAGGAAATCGATAATAAAATTTATATTAAAGGTTGGAATTCGTGGAGCTGCAAACTGAATCTATAAAACCAAAACGGGTGCAACTCGAATCCGCTGGCACAAAAAGCGAAAGAATACATCTTGAAGATTGTGAGTGAACCCACTTACTCTCTATATATCCTAGCTCTATCTACATCCCTGCATGTTCTTACTATCCATACGTATCCTAGCTCATTCTACCTTCCTGCAGACAGCAAAACGTATTACATCAGGGGCGTATGAACACTTATGAGAGAGTGGTGGGTGGTCAAGACGACCCAGAATCAATTTTTCCGCAGCTCAAAACAAAAACATTTTCCTCCATATTTTTCAAAAAAATTTGGCAATAAAACTTAGATATAATGTAATTTTAACTCTTTACCCAACAAACCGGCCAAAAACGCCCAAATAAAGCTTCAACAGCCTAAAATATCTTCGTTCTGTCTCAATAACACCATACAAATGGATATCATTGGAACCGGTTCATTGACCACATTGTGATGGTTACAGTTATGCCCTGTGCCAATGCATTCTCTTATATATGCGAGTCGACCATAGGTCGCCTCGCATATATAAGAGAATGCATTGGCCTAAAAAACTTTTTTTAACACTTTTTACCATTTTTTCTTACATTCTTTAACAATTTTAGAATTTTTTCTTACATTTTTTAACAATTTTTATAATATTTTTCTACATTCTTTGACAATTTTATGATTTTCAATATGTGTTAAGCCAATGCATTCTCTTATATATGCGAGGCGACCTATGGTCGACTCGCATATATAAGAGAATGCATTGGCACAGGGCCGTTCTGTTGGGTAAAGGGTTAACAACTGCCTTTAATATCAGTATAGATTGTTTCTTGTTATAAAATTACTAAATACCCGGTAAATGTCAGTATTGGTCACTCCGAAGATAAAATACATCTCAAAAGCAATCACTGCCATGCCAAACTAGGCAGACCACATCCAGCAACCTGTAATATGTAGTTCGTAGGAAACAGACAGTAAGTGATGAAAAATCTCATATTCTTCCAAAAAGATTTATCTTTCGTGTCTCAAGGTGTGGTGGTGCGCAAAATGGTCGGAAAAACTTAATAAAACGGAAAAAATATTTGGGTCGATCGGTGACTGGGTCCCAAAAATGGCCAGACATAAAGAAGGACAATGCGTGTTTAAATTACCCCACCCCCCCCCCCACCCGTTACAATGGGTAATATTTAAGTCACCGGCTTCACATATAATGTGGTGTATATATGTTTCCTATCAGCTAAGCATTTATCAGAGCATGCTGTCTCCATTACTCATCACGTAGTTGCAACGTGATTGGATGCAAATATTTCGTCAATTTATGCTAGACTGGCAAGCAGTATCAATAATTCCATAATATATTATATTTTATATGAATATTCTACTCGCAGCGTGCTTCTAATTGATTGGCACAGTCCCGTCCAACGGCCCATACGGATAGTTTGTTTGTATTTGGTAAGATATAGTTGCAGTAAACAATCTTCGAAAATTCGCATCTCATATATAGATAACAATTCAATCAATTTATTCTCATAAACCTATACATGCATATAAGTATATAATTTAATACATCTGTATATTGTGTATGTGGCCAAGTATGTGTACATGCATCACCTTGTTTTGATAATTGTATATATATCAGAAGAGATTATTCAATTTCATTTCCATTTGACATGTATACTAATGCTATGGCCAAACAGTGGAGTTGGTATCATTTTGAGAAGATTGGACTTATTTTTGTCGTTTAACAATTCACTTATATTATAGAGATGGCATTTTGGTCGTTTATGCCATTCAACTGTGGTAGTAATCTGTGTCGAGAATTGGACATCTTTGGACACACAAGCAATTAAATGTATATTTGTCACCAATCAACCCCCATCGCATAACTTATACATACACTGAAAATCTCGATGACTAATGTTTTACTCAACAATTACTCAACCGCAGTGTAAGTATACCACCAAGCAACCGTTAGCAACGTTACCTAACCGTAGTGTAAGTATACCACCAAGCAATCGTTTATACCACCAAGCAACCGTTAGCAACGTTACTCAACCGTAGTGTAAGTATACCACCAAGCAACCGTTAGCAACGTTACTCAACCGTAGTGTAAGTATACCACCAAGCAACCGTTAGCAACGTTACCTAACCGTAGTGTAAGTATACCACCAAGCAACCGTTAGCAACGTTACTCACCGTAGTGTAAGTATGCCACCAAGCAACCGTTAGCAACGTTACCTAACCGTAGTGTAAGTATACCACCAAGCAATCGTTTATACCACCAAGCAACCGTTAGCAACGTTACTCAACCGTAGTGTAAGTATACCACCAAGCAACCGTTAGCAACGTTACCTAACCGTAGTGTAAGTATACCACCAAGCAACCGTTAGCAACGTTACTCAACCGTAGTGTAAGTATACCACCAAGCAACCGTTAGCAACGTTACTCAACCGTATAGTGTAAGTATACCACCAAGCAACCGTTAGCAACGTTACTCAACCGTATTGTAAGTATACCACCAAGCAACCGTTAGCAACGTTACTCAACCGTAGTGTGAGTATACCACCAAGCAACCGTTAGCAACGTTACTCAACCGCAGTGTAAGTATACCACCAAGCAACCGTTAGCAACGTTACTCAACCGTATTGTAAGTATACCACCAAGCAACCGTTTATGCCACCAAGCAACCGTTAGCAACGTTACTCAACCGTAGTGTAACTATACCACCAAGCAACGTTACTCAACCGTAGTGTAAATATACCACCAAGCAACGTTACTCAACCGTATTGTAAATATACCACCAAGCAACCGTTTATACCACCAAGCAACCGTTAGCAACATTACTCAACCGTAGTGTAAGTATACCACCAAGCAACGTTGGTTAAAGTGTTGAGTAAACTATTTCTACTCAACGAGTTGAGTAAAATTTGTACTCAACTCTGAAAGTGAAATCGCTCAACAACCGATTGATTTTGCTCAACAGTTGACTGAAATGTAGCTCTCTTAGTTAACAAAAGGCGTTGGCTAGGAATATTTCTTGGAAGAATTCTCGAAACTGAACTGGATCAGCGACCGAATCAGAATTGGAAATATCGGGAAAATTTATGAAATTCTCGATATAGCATCCAATAATTGTCTTTGGAAGATACTAGATTATTCTGTGATATAATTGGATTCATGTATGGTTCATATATCTGTATTGTTTGTGATGACCATGAAATTTTAGAACCTCAGTTTCAAAATGTTTACTTTTTAAAGAGGCGATGAACTTATGAAGTTCTGACATACCTATCGACCATCTTATCCCATGACAATGTTGCATATATAGATCCAAACATAATGTTGAAACGTAGATTAAACATCTCGAAACGACTACCATTATAGATGCACAGAGTTTTAAATGAGTTATTGTTCCGAAACATATCTTCAGTTGTCATTATTGAGTACTCGTTATTAAACCGCTGAATACAAACCGCTCAACAAATTATCACTCAACTTGTTGAGGAGATATTTTAGTCAACATAAAATATATAAACATTCGCGGGCAATAGAATCTGTCCAAAGGCGAGCTACCAAAATGATAGCTAAATTCTGGAATCTGTCATATCATAATCGCCTTGTGAAATGTGGCCTCATGTCTCTCAGATACAGGCGAAATCGGGGAGATCTGACAGATGTGTACAAGCTAACACACGGATGTTATAACATAGACAGGTGTGTGTGTTTTGAAGATACACTCCACAAAGGAACACGTGGACACAAGCATAAGATGCAAAAGAACATAATTGTCAAAGATGTGCGAAAATATTTCTTTTCACAGAGAGTGATTACAAACTGGAATAGTTTATCAGATTACATTGTTTCCACCGAATCGGTTCAACAGTTCAAGGAGCTATTCGACAACAACTGTTATAACGAGCGGTATAATTTTATATAATTATATACGACTAAACGTCAAGGATAACTTTAACACTGAATTCATTAATTTACGTTACTCTCTACATGTATGATATTATGTGAAAGGGGTAAAAGTCATGGCGACTTACTGATGATGATAATGATGATGACGATGATGAACAAGATTGTCAGTGTATCCGGTCGCTGTGGTTGGTTGGTATCATCCCAGTGTCCGATTTCAATGGGGAGTTTACGGTTGCTGGTCCTGAATTTAATAACAGGCCGTCCGGTCACCAGTGTCCCCCCGAAACAGTGGCTTCATTGGGATCATCAGCTTTTCTGAAGAAAAAAATAACAAGGACCCTAAATCCGATACTAAATTTCAGAACAATCCAACCAGTGTCCCCTGAAATGGTACAAGGCAAACTCTAGATATTTATTTGTTAATTTTACCTTCATTAATGCTGGCTGTGTTATTTGTTACCAGATGATCTGTTCAGTGAATAAACAAGAAATCATCGGGAAAAAGTTCATATTATATTTTCATATAAGAAATCAACATTCCATATTTGAGAGCAACCAGACAAATATGGGTGGATCGTACCCATATTCGAACTTGATCTGTATTTCGATCTGATAAACTCATATACCAAATTTGATTCAGATATGATCACACAAACTAAAGTTATCATCCGGAAACCAGAAATTGACAGGATTCTAAGTCGTAAAAGGGCCATAACTCTCACAAAAATGGGCAGAGCAAACACATATTCGAACCTGACCTGTATTTGGGCTGATAAACTATCATACTAAATTTGATTCAGATATGATCACACAAACTAAAGTTATCATCCGGAAACCAGAAATTGACAGGATTCTAAGTAAATAAAAGGTCGCAGACCACATGTCCCCCGACTCGAGTGGTAAACTTCATGATTGGATTTGTTTGTAGGATACTATTTGCAACAATGTTATACAGTATATAGATGTTGCAAACCACCGCAAAATTTCTTGGACAAAACAACCCGATGAACAAATGCATGCAAACACGAAAAAAATGATATTTTTGTATTAGCTATATAGATGTTGCAAATCACCAACATGTTAGGAACAATATCCCAGAGTTTCAAATCTCTACATTTAAAACTGTAGGAGGAGTTGATTACACCATGAAGGTACCCAATCTCATCCAAAAGGCAAAAATGTTCAAAATTTTCTAAGTCGAAAACCCCCCAAAAATATGGAAAAAATGATATTTTTGATTAGCTATATAGATGTTGCAAATCACCAACATGTTAGGAACAATATCCCAGAGTTTCAAATCTCTACATTTAAAACTGTAGGAGGAGTTGATTACACCATGAAGGTACCCAATCTCATCCAAAAGGCAAAAATGTTCCAAATTTTCTAAGTCGAAAACCCCCCCAAAAATATGGAAAAAATTATATTTTTGATTAGCTTTATAGATGTTGCAAATCACCAACATGTTAGGAACAATATCCCAGAGTTTCAAATCTCTACGTTTAAAACTGTAGGAGGAGTTGATTACACCATGAAGGTACCCAATCTCGGACGCACGGACGCACGGACGGACGGACGCACGGACGCACGGACGCACGGACGGACGGACGAGGGTCATTTCTATAGTCCTCCGACGGAAACGTCGGGGGACAAAAAAGGGCCATAACTCTAGCAAAAATGGGGGGATTGTACCCATATCTGTATTTCGATCTGATAAACTCATATACCAAATTTGATTCAGATATGATCACACAAACTAAAGTTATCATCCGGAAACCAGAAATTGACAGGATTCCAAGTCGAAAAAGGGCAACAACTCTCGTAAAAATGGTTTTGATCTAATAACCGAAACTAAAGTATCATCCGGAAACCATTTCCGGACGCACACACGCACGGACGAACGACACCGGCTATTTTAATAGTCCCCCGAAAAAAAAAAATTCGGGGAACAAAAAGTAGGATTCGGTCCGTTTCACCGAGATAATCTAAATATAAATTAAAATTGTAAGTCTGTTTGAAGATTCGATAGATGCGTCCATGACTGGTATCGTTCATACGTGGGTCTGAAATCTAATATAATACTACAACTCAGATCAGAAATAAACTTATTTTCATCGGAAACACAACCCGAGCACCACAAGTGTTGCTGGCTACATGTATCTATCAGTTAGTTTGTGTGACTCAACCATGGGAATGATATCTCATCGTTGTGTCCTTGGCCATACATTGTCTGTCCTACCTTCACAAGTATTATATAGGGAATCATCCAGACTTGCTGTTATTAACTGTACACTAATATTTGGCCATTCTGGTTTTAATTAATATGTCTAGCGGCAGTTTCCCACTCACGTCGCAGATCATGACATTTGGTGTTGATGGTCTAAGTCTAAGATCGTGTTTTTATATATTTTATTTGGACGCTCTCCAATATATCGTTGTTACCATAACTCCAAATTTCGCAGCCGTATAACAGCATTGGCACTACGTGTGAGTTGAACGGATCAATTTGATTACTAACAGAGAGACAGTATTTACGTGACTTACCGATTATTGAGTGCATAACCTTAGTTGCTATGTTGGCTAGTATCTGTTTTCTTCTCTTTTTTTCGCATGGACAAAGGAGCCAGAATTAGAGAGTGTAATTCCAAGATAATTTAAATTTGTGACTATGTCAATTAATTGTCCTTTGAACAAGAATTCATTTGTTTACGTTATACCCCTTTTCGAAAAAATACCTGGAAAGTCCATATATAAGCGAGGCAACAAGACTTGTTTTAGTGCATGTGTATAGAGTGTACAATCTTTGCCAGCAGATATACATTATTCTATCAACTCCGACTAACTAACCTTGTTATTTGATAGCGGAGACAACCCAGACCTTGTTTTTACTTTCTCGGAATTTGATATGAGTCACATCAGTTCTGGTTAAAACACAGAATCAACAGGAATCCTGTATTGAGTCTGGAGACATTGGGTGGGATCATCATTACCGCCAACAATCATTACGTCAATGTCAACCAAGCACAACATCTTATCAGCAAAGCGATGCAGCCATTCACGTGTTTGTCGGAATGCCTATACAGCTGAGATTCGCCACACAACTAATAACGAACCAAGCCGGACGCTTTGGGTCGTATATAGACTATATCTGATTTTGTGACTATATCTGATTTTGTGACCTATTATTATCTAATACGACACTGCTGTTTTGAATTTTCGCGACCACTTTTGTCGCACAGTAGATCGGTGGGGTTAACGCATTAATGTCGTAATCGGCTGTCAAGAGGTCAACACAAATCAGTCGATGTGCAACATTCTCCTATTTATATAAACGTCATACAATCATTTATGTGTTTTGTTATTTAAAAGGGCAAGTAGCTAGTCTATAATGAATTTATAAACAGGTCTGCTCGCTCTATTGGATCAAATTATCGGACCTATATAGCTCTCCGTCAGAGGCGGACAGTTTTGCGAGGTGCCTCACCGTGACAGCCACAACACGATCTACGTGTATCTCAAAGCTTTATTTACCAACTGATGCACGGCAGTTGATCAATACTGCATGGTGCGGTAGAGACTATATACTGTGCGAAAGGAAATAACATAATATTTAATATTGATTTAATTATTATCACACGTCTGTATAATGGTACGTACATGCTTCTGTTAATCCATATATATCCTATTATCTTCAATAGAATGAAATCACATACTTATGAACAAAGCAGAAGATACATTCATTTCCACTCGAATTCGGTCAATGGGAAACTTACATGATGACGTTGTTTGTCGGCTGTCGTTGAAATCGACATGATGACATGTTATGAATGAAATGAACAATATGAAATGGACACGATTCTCCATCTGGCCTGAGTATCTCAAGCGGAGAGCTCCCCCAGCACGCCAAGTAATACAATGGTTAGGTCCAGTTCCACTCTCTACAACATATTTGTATATAACTATTTATAATTACCGACACGAAATATAAGCCTTATGCATGCGAATCTTATTTGGTGGAAATATATACAGTGCTCTTGATCAGAATTGTTTTAGACGCTACAGATACCCGCATGTGAGTGGTTTAGCTTTGGTTCGTTAATTACGCTAGCGTATGATCATATTAATATGCAATAAACATTGTATGCAATATATATTTGCGCGCTGTGGTGTCACACTCCATGTATTCGATGTAGATGTTATTTATTGCGACACAGCTAAATGCATCTGGTGGTAATATATACCCCCAATGTCTCCAGACTCAATACAGGACAAGAAAACCATAGTCAGAAATGGTAACGCGCTCAAATTCATATATTATATACCCATGATTGTAATTATAGAATATAAAACATTGGTTTCACGAATGACCAACTCATAGAATTAATCGCCTTGCACTTCTTGGCATCCGAATAACAATTGAAATTGAAATTGAAATTCCCAACTACACCTTTTACCGGACTCGGCCTCCGGGTCGCAGTTTGACTTTTAATCCTTCCAAAAATTCCCATTCTATAAATAAAACACCCATGCGCCCACTGTATACCAAGAACAGCGAAACATTATACACGCGGAATAAATGTTGAGTCTGTGTTTTAACCAGAACTGAAGTCACTTGGAAGGCATGAAAACGGGACGAAACATCATATTTTTTCATCGGATTGCCCACCAGACTTGTTACCTAGCTTGTTTATTGTTGGCCGACATTAATCATGCCTAATATTATTCAAAATCCAACATATTTTACAGTGGTATGTATCAGAAGTAGAATTGATCATTTATGTGTGCGAAACTTAAAAAACAACTCTGGGAACGGAATGTTGACAACTCCGATGTGAACTCGCAGCATAATTAACTGCTTATCAGGGCCAATAATCTATCGGTATATACGTCATAAATTTGCTAGAAAATGTCGACAAGATACAACGCCTGGCAAATTCAACGTTCGTTTTTTCTGTTTTCCAAAGATATCTGCAAGCTATTAGACCAATTAAATATCCAAACAACACATGCAACCTCGACAAATAGTGACTTAACCCTTTACCCAACAGAACGGCCAAAAACGCCCTAATAAAGCTTCAACAGCCTAAAATATCTTCGGTCTGTCTCAATAACACCATACAAATATGGATATCATTGGAACCGGTTCATTGACCACATTGTGATGGTTACAGTTATGCCCTGTGCCAATGCATTATCTTATATATGCGAGTCGACCATATTTCGCCTCGCATATATGAGAGAATGCATTTTTACCATTTTTTCTTATAATATTTTCTACATTCTTTGACAATTTGATCATTTTAAATGTGTTAAGCCAATGCATTCTCTTATATTTGCGAGGCGACCCATGGTCGACTCGCATATATAAGAGAATGCATTGGCACAGGGCCGTTCTATTGGGTAAAGGGTTAATCACTAGATCATGCATGAATCTCTACACCTGGCTAATGCCCGTAGAGATCATATTCCACCAGTACAAAACGTTGGAACTTTTTGAAGTTTTGACAGGGAACCTTATAAAGTCGAAAAATTAACGCGGGGAATATATTTCTTAGTTGTTATCTTTCCTTAATAATTCACTTCACTGTATAGGTGAATGTCACAACTCGTATTGCATGTTTTTCTCTGAATTTTGTGAGCCGATATCGCAATAAACACCGAATAAATTACCCAGGATAATCTCCATAATTTAAGCGACGTAAAGCAAAATCGCTCATAAATTCACTTAAATCGTGAAATTTCGAGTTAGGACCTGCAGCTACAGTAAAGTACTTTATTAAGAACAGATAATCTGTTCCCCGCGTTTTTTATAAGGTTCACTGTCAAAACTTTAAAAAGTTCCAATGTTTTGTACTGTGGAATATGATCTCTACGGGCGTTAGCCAGAGTAGATATTCATGGCGTGATCTACTTAAAGGTATTCAATCCGATCAGACGGTCCCCATACCATCAAGATACAACAACAACACTTCTTCAAAATACGCTTTAGTTAGCAAAATCGATTTATTTTAACAAAATAAAGTATCACGAAATTTGACCTTATTATTACTTGATTTTAGAGTTATACATCTTCATCTGCAATTTTGTACGAGAACCTCCGTTTGACCACTTGTTTCTGGGCCACACATTATTACACATCTCGAGAAATTACAAACTACAAAAATCGATATCTGATCTTTGATGGGTGGGTTCCTCGACTCGAATCAAATATGTTTACCCCCGAAGCCAAATAAATAGTAATTTAGGAGTGTCTGATCGGATTGAGTACCTTTAATCACTAATTGAATACTTATATCTTCTCAACAGTCATATTTATGTGTGGGGGTGTAGCAAAAATTGAGACACAGCTCACTCGCCATCTTTGTTTTTTTTATAGATATTTATATAGGTGAAGAAAACGATGATTACTCATTTCGATGTGAGACAATTTGCCGTCATTTCGAGGTTACAATACACCAAATACAAATTAGTAGAGTGATTTCCCCTGGGACCCCCAAGCTAGGATCAACATTAAACACATCCTGGCAGCTGAATGGTAACTGAAACATGGATGAAAAGTTCACGAAAAAATGCACAAACGTGTTTCCCGACGAGAAACGTCAAATAAAGCCACATGATCGAAGGTTACGATTGTCAAATGAGCGAATAATTTATTGGAGGGGTAGGTGGTTTGTTTATTTTTGTTTGTTTTTTTTCGATGTCATATGTTTTCTCCTTTTTAGGTCATAGTGTGGGGCACAGTTTGTAACATCGAGCAAATTATGATGTATCGATTCCAGGTCATTATTACACGCGCGGTGTGGTCAGATTCGAATATAAAACTTTCCAGATGCATGCACGCAAGCTTCAAATTGAAGACATATATATATATAGCCTGTGTGTAAAAGATATCGACTATACATGTACACCATATTTTAAAAGCTTTACATCGCCACTACTTGGCGGCATATATCTGATATACTTCGTCCGAAATTACCATTGATAGTCGACATGTTGAAATATTAAAGTTGTTGATATTAAATGGCCTCGGCTGTGGCCTAACGCTGACGATTCGATTAGTCAAACCATGGGAGAATAGAGACCCCAATACCGATTAAATTATCCCAGAGTTCGACGAAGGATATTTCCCAGGTGGTACGAACTAGAGTAACCCACACCTCTATTAACGGAAATAGCGTTTTATTTCGCAAGAAGGAACCGAAAATTGAATTTTGCCATTGATTCCTGTCAATTAGCCACGGGTTCTATTGTCTATGTCTCTATTTCCTGTCAGTTGTGGCTGTTTGTTGCGAAATTGATTTCCCGCCCAGCTGTGTAGACAGACTTATAGTGTTGGTGGACATTTTTGATTCCCCGTTTCTTTATTTGGACTGGGCTTTCTTGGTAGAATATATTCAATAAGCGGTGCATTTATAAACTCTGTTTCTGTCAATCAGAGGGTAGTCATTGAGTTAACCATTAATATATAATAAATACCCATTGATGAGTGTAGTATAGTTCCATAGGTCGCTTGTTGAACTGAATAGAGACCTTTCGCAAATCACGATTACGGATATAAACAATATCTTCGGGGTTTTTTTTAGACGCCACAACCGTCCAATCTCGCTGAGAGATTGGACGGTTGTGGCGTCTATGGGTTCTTATGTGAGACAAAATATACCCAACGCAGTTTAATTATGTGCAGATGCATGTCAAGGATGTTCCACCGGTCCTGATTGGGGACGCTGTAAGTTCTGTAACATCAGTGTGGTGTATAACACACGGGTAAGAAATGGGATCTGCGGGAGACACACATTACTTTTCCAACAAAATATGTGGTACTGAATATAGGACAATATATCCTATCCGTAATCGCGTAATAGTGATTTTGCGAAAGGTCTCTATTATCTGAACATTTCCAACCAAAGAATAGGAAACCTTCTGCACTTGTATTTTCTTTTCGTCTGTCTGTCGTCTGCTCGGTGTGTCCTGATCAATCCTCCAAATGAATAGTAGATTATTCCAATAAATAGTTTTTATAAGTGGGTGGAAGAACCCATTTAGTGAAGAAAGTGTTAAATATATATCCGATTTTTCTCCAAAAAGAAATTAACCCTTGATAACCGGATTTTCGTTAATATGTATACTTACCAGAGTCCCGTCCCTTCGCGGGGGGGGGGGGGTTGTTCCAACTCGGGGCGTGCATGGAATTCACGTCATAATTTCTCACATAAGTAATTTGAGTCGAAGATGTATTATGTAAACGCTCAGGTTAATAGGCTATCTTAAAATTTAATAATTTAAAAGTTAATAATTTGATATAAATTGAATTTATGACTGGAGCCATAAAATGGCGTCAATTAAATTACGAATTTCCGTAATCAAACAAAGTCATTGAGGGATACTGGATTGTTAAACCGATCGCGCACACGATCGCTTAAAATATTATGATGATACGGGGAGAACACTCAAGCCACTCACTGACTAGCGACGATACAATAACTTAAATGATTATATGGGACTAGTATGCCTATAATATAACTTTTATTTGATTCATTTGGTTGAAAACTGTACAAAAATTACTCGACAACGACAATTTGTATTTTTGCATTCCGGTAAATTTGTCATCCGTAACACTACTTCGTACTCAACAGACTTTCAAATAATGAAAAAATTGTTACCTTATTCTCCGACTCGGAGACTATAGAAACCAACAACAACATTTGGCGAACGAAACAGAAATGTGTAGCTTATGTCAAACAAACAGGGAGACAATTACTCATCTACTCTATGATTGTCCAATCACTAAGTCAATATTGTTAGAATTCCAACAAATTATGAAAGTCAGATGTAACATTGAATTAGAATTATCCAAAAAAATGGTAATTTTTGGACTTCCATGTGGAAATTCCTCAGACATTAAAGGGATTTGTATCCTCCTTTTCAAAAGTTACATATATTCATGTAAACTGAGATCTATAGACCCAAATTTAGCTGGATTCCTAGTATGGCTCAAATGTTATAAAACAATGGAATGTGTAGCAGTAAGGTCCTTTGCATCAAAAAAGGAAGTGAGCTTTCAAAATAGATGGGAAACAATTCAAGAACTATTCCATAATTGAGTGATCACGGTGCTGACTCCTGAGATAGAAACCCAAAATATAGTATATCTATTATTCACCCATTTACAGTATATGAATTTATACAATAGATAAAATTGAATCAGAATGCTGTGCATTGCAGTTTACACAATGTGGTAAATAATTTAATAAGATAATGGCAAAGAAATCTTTTTCACCCCATTTACAAGATGCATTTATTAGTAAAAGTTATGGGTGTGACACAAACAGAGAATCGAAAACCACTCTACTTTAGTCAACCAATTAATTAACTATAAACGCTGTTCCTATTATTAAGAATAAGTGGTATCAGGATATTTGTGGATCTTTACAATACCATGCTTTCCATATGAGCTGTCAGAAGACTAATGAATAATCCTCCTTTATATATATAAGCTGATAGATATATGTATATTATAGTATGATTTACTAAAACGCGACATATTATTTATTCAAGAATGATATTCATTCAAAATCACATGATTATTACTTAAATGATATGTAAAACATGACTATGTATTTAGACCTAAATAAAAATATTAATAAAAAAAAAAAAAAAAAAAAAACATTTGGCGAACAGTACCCCTTTAAAGTAAACCAAAAAAGATAGCCAATGAGATGTGTATCAATTTTTGCAAGCTCAATATGAATCCCGCCCCCATATAAATTTGACTGTTGAGAAGCGATAAGTGTTCAAGTGACTTCGGCCACCATTTTTTCAAGGTAAATTGTGAACTTTGAACTTAAAAACACTTATCATAGATATAAACAAATCTGTTCGTTATCCGGTTTTTGCATTATCCCAGATGAGTTGTTGTGATAGCTCATTATAGTCTATAGATAATAAATAGCTTGTAAGTATTTTTGGAAAATATAGAAAATAAGTTAACGTATGCTGAAATTGCCATATATACAGGCGTGATGTATAGTATATATACGGCCATTTACGAACAGTTTATGACGTACATGTATATATAGGTGCCAGGACCTGCAACAGTTACTGCATGATAAGTCAAACAATCAACCTTGGGATGTTTAATGTGTTGTTTCAACGCCATGCATGCATGGTTTATCTCCCTTGTTCTTGGTGACTCGATAAGACCGCTACCATCGGCGACATTTTACCCACATTTTTTGGAAGAAAATTATTATGTATAATTATATATGTAGGTTCCAGGTGCTGCAACTGATATATAGGACAAACAAACAATCAACCTCGGGCTGTTTAATATGATATTTCGAACTTCATGCAGGGTTTAATCTCCCTTGATCAGTCAAATTGTTGTTCCACCAAACGTCAAATATTTTAATTCCAACATAATCCGATAAATTTTTGGACTCCAATCTCTTAAAGGTACTCAACCCGATAAAACTCCTCTCAATTACTATTTCAATGGCTTCGGGGGTCAAAAATATTTGATTCGAGTCGAGGAAGTCACCCATCAAAGCTCAGATTTGTTAGATATCGATTTTAGAAATCTATTATTTTTCATTATCGGGAATACTATCTGGCCCAGAACTCAGTCAAAATTGCGTTAAAATTACCACTTGATTTTAGAGTTATTCATCCTTGTCTGTTTGAATAGATTTGGAGTACACATCCAGAGCAGATTACGGCAGTTATTAATACTCATCTCGAGAACATAACAAATTTGAAAAATCAATATCTAATAACTCTGAGCTTTGTTTGATGGGTTCCTCGACTCGAATCAAATATTTTTTACCCCCAAAGCCAAAGAAATAGTAATATAGGACCCTCTGATCGGATTGTTGTTGTTGGAATCTGTTGAGATGGGGACCCTCTTTACGGGTTGAGTACCTTTAAATGACAATCGGTTATAAATGTTCTAACCTTATGGGCTATTAGAAAATCCAAAGGTCGAAAAACGTGAAGTGCCACACAGATGTAAAATTCAAATTCAGGGAGCGCAAATGAAATATCCCGGTCTGGTTCAGTTGGGGTGCTGTCGGAAATTCTTATATAGATGGACGCTCACTATATGTAGCTCGCCCTGCATGCACTCATAGTATCCCGAGAAATATGTCCCAAGCGAAAACGACCCCCTTACGAAGACGACCCCATGCGAAGTTAATCGCAGAGGAATATATAGTCCTATGCATGCAATGTTGGCCTATTTCATGGCGAATTAAGGTCCACATTTCTATTTTCTTTGCACACAGTCATGTACTAACGATATCTCAATCTTTCTGTCAAATTGTGCAATTAATAATCTCCAATTTCTAGACAATATGTACATGCGATAGAATATATATTGGAATGTATATCAAACTACTTTCTATATTTTATGCAGGTCCTGCATGATTACCGAGAACGAAGAAAATATGCACCGCCCTTTGCAGGCATTTGTCGACTATGCGGATTCATAGAAACTCGTTAGAAAGACTAAAATTGTAATTGTCCGTAAAAAAAACCGAAACACTTGCTGATATTCATGTATTCAGGGGTAGGGAATTGGAAATAGATTAGAATTGAAATATCTTGGGGTTAATTTCTTTTATAATGGGAGATTTTGCAACGCATTGAAACAAATCCATAACCTGTCTTCTCAAAAAGGTGCTTCGAAACATGTGTCATTATAGAGAAATTGCATATGACATTTTTTAGAATCCCTTTGCGTATGAAATCTAGCACGCCTAGTGATATGGTCTATGGAGAGCTTGGTAGACATCCACTGATACTTGATATAAAATGTAGGGTGTTGTCATACTGGTCAAAGTTAAACTCCTCCGACGGATCTGAATTAGCAAAGAATATTTTATGGTTTGAGTTTATAAAAATGACCCCGAGTGAGATCGGTTTGATGTCCAGGTGGAATACTCAAACGAATATTAAATCTCATCTAATTGAACAACACTGGGTTAAAATGTTTCGTAACCCGAAGGAATCGAAATCATCAAGAGGAACTTTATATATAGTAACATAAAGCGTCATTCCAGTATTAGTCGTTACCTTCTATATTTACCACAACATCTCATGCCAGCATTGGTGAAATTTAGGACAGCAAACCATAAGCAAATCCACAGTGTATAAACCGTACAAACATTAAAGGTACTCAACCCGATAAAACTCCTCTCAATTACTATTTCAATGGCTTCGGGGGTCAAAAATATTTGATTCGAGTCGAGGAAGTCACCCATCAAAGCCCAGATTTGTTAGATATCGATTTTAGAAATCTATTATTTTTCATTATCGGGAATTCTTCCTGGCCCAGTACGTAGTCAATTATTACCACTTGATTATAGAGTTATCCATCCTTGTCTGTTTGAATAGAATTTTGGCGTAAAATCTCGAGCATGTTACCAAATTGACGGCAGTTATAAGTACTCATCTCGAGAACATAAGAATTTTCAAAAATCAATATCTAATAACTCTGAGCTTTGTTTGATGGGTTCCTCGACTCGAATCAAATATTTTTTACCCCCAAAGCCAAAGAAATAGTAATATAGGACCCTCTGATCGGATTGTTGTTGTTGGAATCTGTTGAGATGGGGACCCTCTTTACGGATTGAGTACCTTTAAATCGGAAGTTGTTTTCGAAAAGACGAAAAATGCTATTTTTAGAACGTAAATGTGACAGAAATATCACAACACCACAAAATCTAGGTTTCAGACGGACACACGGTTGCACTACACATCTACTAACGTAATTATAAATTGTACATACACATTTGCCGATCGTAAGCGGGGGCCATTTGAGCGAAGGACTCTGTTTAATAGATAAAAACGGCCTTTGATCACTTCAGAAAATAATTTTCTCGCAAAAATTCTCTCTTCAAATGTCATTTTAACACATATCCAACATCTGTCGGAAATCCCACTATATTGCAACGGAAAGGCCGTTACGTGTGTAACATATATGGACATGCCCTTGGCTCGAGTGTATTCACAATATGAACGTAGATAGTATTGATTTGGGCACCCCGCTCTGAGTCTATGTACGCCTAGTTGTTTAAGTTGATGATCACTTGTTGCCAAAAATATGTACGCCAAGTTGTGATGATGGGATTTATGTGAAAAGACGAACCCATGAATTGGGTTTCCATATTAGAGATACTCGGCCTCCCGACAGGGGGGGGGGGGTCGGAAAAATATTCAGGCACGTATGGCATTTTTTCCCTTTCGATCATTTGTTGTACCCACCCACCCCCACCGCCAATATTTTTTCCGTTTCGGCAGTTTTTTCCGACCATTTTTTGACACCCCCCCCCCCTTTTAACACTAAAACAAAGATTTGCGGGGGGGGGTGAATTCACTGTAAACAGCTGTATATGAATTTCTGTGCATGCTATTTATCATGGATGTTAACATGGACATGTAAATAGGAATGATTCATTTTGAGGTCATTCGGCCAAAAAAACATGGCTGCCATGCGGCCATCTTGGATTTCAAAATTTGCAACAAAATACAACACGATAACTGCCTGCAGTCAGTTTACCAGTTAGAATTACATTATTTCTCTCATTCAAAGTGGTTTTGAAGCCCAACTCATTGCCAAAACAATAAAAAACAAGCAGGAAATTTTTATTTTAGTTGTGGAAAAAATTGCTTGTTGGTGGCTTTGACGACCACCCACCAACACCGGCATACGTGCCGGAACAAAAATTTCACCCCCCCCCTGCTCCCGATGGTCATTATTAACCTTCAATCACAAGAGAAATGCACTGTTCCGCTCCACATCCGTTTTCCGAATCTGGGATAGGGACCCACCCCATCCAAACTGCTTCAAATGACAATTTTACTTTTACTCATCTATCTTTTCTTACCAATGTCCCGTATCATGATTATAGAAGCATTCCCACTTTTATATACCAACAGCACTGTAAAGTTTCAAAACAATTATCCAATAAATGTGGACTGATGGATTGACATTTTAAATCCAATATGGCTTCAGGTGCTCATGTTTGTTTTAAACAAATTTTGCGGAACAACAGAGGCTCCCATCTAGAGGCCACGCCGAAGATCCATATGGAGTTCGGTGACGATGGGCGAGAAATGTGACCTGTAAGGTGTGCTAAAGGATTTGGTCATACAAAGAGTAAAATCCAAGATGGCCAAAATGGCAGCCATTTATTTTACAAAATTTGGGAAAAAATCGAAGGCACCCACCGAGAGGTCAGAACGAAGATCAATATACAGATTGGTGATGATCGGATAAGGGATAAGCTCTGCATTTTGTGTTAAAGGATTAGTGCCACCGCACACGCTGCGATTAAAATCGTAAGTGGGGAAAATCGCAGGAGGAAGCATCCAATGCGCATGCCCACGACAATATCGTAGCCAAATCGTAGCAATCAAGCACTGTTTGATTTTACCAGGAAAATCGTGGCGTGACTTTGGCAACGCGCGCGATCGTAGCTGTCACATGACCACTGTCGCACTGGTCATGTTGTAAATACCACGAAAATCGTAGCTGCAAAGATCGCAGCACCGTAGCGTCTGCGGGCAAGCTATACGATTTCTCCACCTACGATTTTCCCCACTTACGATTTTAATCGTAGCGTCTGCGGTGGCACTAAGTGATGCAAAGAGTAAAATCCAAGATGGCTGCCAGTGGCCATATTTTTCATAAAAAATCATTCAAATTTTACAGCTCCCATCTATAGGTGATCCTCGACCCATATACCGAATAACGTTGAAATCGGTCAAAGTTTGTTTTAACACATTTGTTTTATTTTATTACAGTTGTTTAATAGTCTATTTTTATTTGAAGAATTAAAATTACTCAATCCGAAATGTCGCTCGCTAATCTGCGCAAATTACTATTTCCTTGGCATCGGCGGTAAAAGATATTTCATTCGAGTCGCGGAACCGACCCATCAAAGCTCAGAGTGATCACATCTCGATGTTTGAATTCTATTATTTTAATTTTGAAGTGGCCCAGTAAATAGTCGACAGAAGACTTATCTGAACAAATTGCGGATGAAGATGGATAACTCTAAAAACAAGTGCCTTTTTTGTGTCAGATAGTTGACAATAACATGTTTTGGGCAATTTTATACTATAGTTGACTGTGGTTAACATTATAGTTTTGGGCAATTACTGGATTCTTTTAACTGACGCGGCATTTAAAAAAAAAATGTTGTTGTTGGAATCTGATCATATGGGAACCATCGAATCGGATTGAGTACCTTTACTTGAAGAGTTTACATTTATTTGAAGAATCTATTATTGTGTTATGCTTTCATTTACACCAGGTTGAATAAATGATCTTTAATAGAACTAGTTAAATGTCAGCCTTTCCATACATATTACATAATAGAAGCATTATTAAAACCTTCTGTCCCATTATTTTGAAGAAAACTTACTCTAGGAACAAAATTACAGGGCCAGGAAAAATTTGTAAGCAGGGCTGCAGAACCAACCACCGCCCCACCTAGTGTTCGGAAAACAATTGCAGACCCCCACCCCTGACCTATACACAATTTCATCACAGAATACAAAATATTTCCTCAAACCCCAAATACAGCTTTGTTACATGCGGAGTCGAAAAAAAGTAACTAAATAGTATAGGAATACCTTGTTTGATTCAGACAGAGTCTATAAGTTCAATGACGTGACATTTCGAAGACATAGTTATGTTTAAGTGGATCGAAAGGAACATTATGTCATATCATTACTGTACGATTCCTGTATAACATCGCAACTAGTATTGTCGTCGAACACAACTAGGCGTACATAGACTGACGAGTGGGGTGTCAAAATAAATACTCTATACTTTTAAATTGTGAATACACTCGAGCCAAGGGGATGTCGATATATGTTGCACACATAACGGCCTTTCCGTTGGAATATAATGGGGTTTCCGACAGATGCTGGCTATGTGTTAAAATGACATTTGAAGAGGGAATTTTTGCGAGAAAATTATTTTCTGAAGTGATCAAAGGCAGTTTTTATCTATTAAACAGAGTCCTTCGCTCAAATGGCACCCGCTTACAATCGGCAAATCTGTATGTACAATTTATAATTACGTTAGTAGATGTGTAGTGCAACCGTGTGTCCGTCTGAAACCTGGATTTTGTGGTGTTGTTGTGATATTTCTGTCACATTTACGTTCTAAAAATAGCATTATTCGTCTTTTCGAAAACAACTTCCGATTTAAAGGTACTCAATCCGTAAAGAGGGTCCCCATCTCAACAGATTCCAACAACAACAATCCGATCAGAGGGTCCTATATTACTATTTCTTTGGCTTCGGGGGTAAAAAATATTTGATTCGAGTCGAGGAACCTATCAAACAAAGCTCAGAGTTATTAGATATTGATTTTTGAAATTTGTTAATTGCTCGAGATGAGTACTAATAACTGCCGTCAATTTGGTAACCTGCTCGTATTTTACGCCAAAACTCTATTCAAACAGACAAGGATGGATAACTCTATAATCAAGTGGTAATAATAACGAAATTTTGACTGTCTTCTGGGCCAGAAAGAATTCCCGATAATGAAAATTAATAGATTTCTAAAATCGATATCTAACAAATCTGAGCTTTGATGGGTGACTTCCTCGACTCGAATCAAATATTTTTGACCCCCGAAGCCATTGAAATAGTAATTGAGAGGAGTTTTATCGGATTGAGTACCTTTAATGTTTGTACGGTTTATACACTGTGAAATCATAGACTGCAAAACGTTAGCATTTATTAGAAACATGTTTTTTTTTAAATACATCTAAGATAGTATACTAATCTATATATATAGAGATACCCATGTGCATTTATATGCATATTTTGATGTATACATATCTATACACGTGCGTATGTCTATGTAAATAGTATAAATAGTATGTGAGTATTACATAAATGGTATTGTGTATGGACATGACATTCTGATGATAGTATATTTATATTCATACCAATTAATGTACATTGTGTATGTATGTTTCCATGCATGTTCCACGTTAATTTGTGACTTTTCGCATTAAACTCATTCATTCACTTATTTATTCAAGGATGTAATATTAGATGGGAATTTAATTATTTTCGCAATTATTTACAAGCAACATTGGCTATATATAATTTAGTAGCACAAGTGACTTAACATTGCATGGCATATATAGCCGCCTTTGTCGCCGTAACTACAAATTGGAATTTATAATGACAAAAATAAAAGCTAATTTCATTAACTATATATGCGATATATAACATCACTTTAATTTGTAACGTATTAAGTGACTACTCCATAACGAGGCCAAGATATATATATGACCTCACTCACCCACCCCCCGGTTAGAACAAGTGTTCTCGGTTCACAACAGCTTGATATTCGGTCCAAAAACAGTATCAATCCAACCGATATCCCAAACTGCTGTAGACCGAGAAGACTTGCACACCCCCCCCCCCCCCCCACCAGGCATGTACGCAGCAGCAGAATTGAGTTACTGTTCGGTAAAAGAAGACATATTATACGCTGCATATAACGAAGTAAATAATTGTTAATTTATGTAAGCCCCTATATATATATGTTTTGTTTTATAACTATATAATGACTTCGCATGGGGGGTCGACTTCTCTGGTGCTGTCTTCGCATGGGGTCGACTTCGTATGGCTCCGAATTATATTGTGTTCGCGCTCATTTCAGTGTTTCAGATGCATGCAGTGCACTGGAGTTATCATATGCAATCATATTATGAAAATAAGCATGGTGGTGTTGTGTGCGATCTCAAAATTGAAGAACCTGAAAAGCAACGCATGTACAAACTGTGAGCTTCCTTTGTTTTGAGAAAGCACAATCATGTCTTCTGAATGGATATGGCAGAACATTATCTATGGCAGTTGTAACATTTTGATTTTTGACTGATATCTCCCAACATTAAAATAATTGAGTTATCCAATGCTATCTTGTCTGAATTCATAGTCAGGTTTGACTTGAGATACAACTATGTCTCGAAGACATTTTTGACAACTGTTCATTCTTAGATCACTAATCCATTTAAGCGCAATAAGAACTACGAAGCGTCATTTACTTCTGACTTTTTGGTACTTTTGTAAAGATGTGTCAGGTTAATTTATAGACACTATGATTATGGTAAAAGTCGGTTTTGTTTAATTGAACATTCGTAAGTTCACATTAGTCTTACCCATATAAATACAAACTGCGATTATCTTTTCATTTGGTGAGCAGATCTCTAATTTTGAGGAAGATGGGTACCGGAGTCTATATAATTATTCTGTTATCATATTTACTTTTTTGTTATCATATTTACAGTTTGTGTTGTATATGTCTGCAAGGTTCAGTCTAACCTCAATATTATCATGTGCCAAATTTATGTGATGAGAAATCCACTTATATTTTTACATTGTTATGACAAAGGTTGTTTTGCCAAAAAAAAAAAGCCGTCCATATTTGTTTTTCGTTTGTTTTATTTGCACATTTAAATTTGTGCAGGATCCTGGCAGATCATGCTAACACAAGCCATCGATTCACGTGAAATAATGTTGTCGTTAATACTTCTGTATATGTCAAGTTCAGTTCTATATGCATCATGACTATAGTGAAGTTTTGTTGGTTAATATTGTTGTTACGACGTGTTATCAATTCAGCAAATCTAGTCTAATATTGACGACAAGTACTCTATGTGGCACATAGTATGTGCTGTTATCGTAGTATTTACTTTTTTATTTTAAAGTTATATTTTTAATCAGCCCAGCTGAGCCCAGTTGCTGTTTCATAGTTTAATGATGAGCATACCGCTTATTTTATTTTTTAATTTTATGCTAAATGTTATTTTTGTTTGTTTTATATGCAGATTATGCAAAAACAAGTTATATTTTTATGAAAATTGTTGTTGTTTATACAGCTGGTTTATATGAAAATTCCCTTCAGTGTTGTTGAGTTATTGAATAAAACTAATCAGCTAAACCCTCCTGCAATACAAAACTGAATAAGTCTTCTGTCAGTATAAAATGTTATTACATGTGTGTATATTTGATTAGCTTGGTTTAATATAAGATATTAAGACAGTCTTTGTTTTAAAAATTGTCGATACAAAATTTATGTGTGAATTTACCTTGGACTGACAGCTGGGACTGACACCCATTTGCAACAAAATACAACACGATAACTGCCTGCAGTCAGTTTAGCAGTTAGAATTGAAATTGTTTTTCCACTCCCCCCCCCCCCCCCCCTGCATTAAATGTATCATTGCTGCTCAATATCAAGGCTTTCGGCCACAGGCCTTCCTGTAAACAAAATTAAGACTTGATTCTTTGCCGAATGTTTTGCCCGATGAATATAAACATGTATACATATATATATATATATCGATCGATACATAAATGATTCCGCGCTCTTTATATAGATTATCCTCAAACAGTATACACCATGCATGCATGTCAGTGACGATATTATATGATATGAGAATATGCTCACACGTTCTGAGTCCGCGCGTACATCATATATAATCATGATGTATATACACGCCAGTATCAGTAATCGCATATGGTCACATGTAGATACCATTTCGTCTGAAGAAGTGTATATTGTGTTGTTCCCATGCGTGGAGCGTTTCGTTTTATGTAATATTCGTATATAAATGCAGTTGACATAAATTCCATTCTCAAAAATTCCTACCGCGGTTACAGTCATGGCACCATGCTGTAACATTGAAGAAAAACTAAAACTTTCACGAAAAGTTTGTTTGGCAAAATATGACAAGAAAGTATATAGTGCAGCTGTTTTGGGTGTCCACTGTTTATAGCTAGATCCATTTCAATTTTTAAATACTTATAATTGGAAAATAATTGGAGAAAGAGGTCAGTTGTTATCAATCAACCCCACGTATACATGTTGTGAGTTGTTATGTCACGGTCTTGTTATCAACTACATGCTTATACTTGTAGGCTACCACCATTGGAGACAAAATAAATTCAGGTACCAGGTAGATACTGCATGATATGCTATAATATATAGGGCCATGAATCTCTATATTCTGACTAACGCCCGTAGAGATCATATTCCACCGGTACAATCCCAACTCGAAATTGCATGCTTTTCTGTTACTTTTGTAAGCCGATATTGCAATAAAAATCGAATTAATTACCCAGGAGAAATTCCATAATGGTATATAAGCGACGCAAAGCAAAATCGCTCACAAAATCACTTAGCCTAAATTGTGAACGTTCGCGAGTTGGGACATTCACCTACAATGAAGTACATTATTAGGGAACATGTATTAAACTAAAAAATATATTCCTTACGATATGTTTTCGACTTTATGAGGTTCCCTGTCAAAACTTCAAAAAGTTCCCAGGTTTTGTACTGGTGGAATATGATCTCTACGGGCGTTAGCCAGAGTAGAGATTCATGCCATGATCTAGGGGTGATAATACCAGTGCATCTTCTTTTTTTTTACCACAAATTAACATCCAGCAATTAATGGGTCGAGATTATATACCGGTTACACCACACTGTCGTTACAGTAGTATAACCACAGTACGTGTTACATAATCTAGTGTAACTTCGCGGTGGTATAAACCGGGCCAGCTTACATTTAAATAGGTATCCTGTATTATGCAAAATGAATCATAGCCAGATAGGCCCTATGATCTAATTTCTAAAGAAAATAAATCTTAAAGTAACTATTTCCCCTTAGAACTTTTTCCCAGAAACATGTCAGTCATAAAATCCATATATGAATACATTTCTGGCATATCAAATGAATATCCCCTGGTGCTAGTACAGTAGGTCGCGACTGTACTTCTGTGAAAGATGTGTAGGTGTTTCAACATTCGTCGCTCAATGAGTGGAGCTTCTGTGTGGTTCCTAAAGTAAATCAGCCCAATATTTCATCCAATGTCACGAGGATTTCTTAGCATGCGCGAAGATGATTGGCTGCTCTGAGAGGTCATTCTTGTCATGTCAAAGTTGATTGAATGCGGAAGCGCTGAGGAATGAGTTTCTCGAAATCGCTTCAATGTGATAGTGTTATTGACTATTTTACTCCGCGAAGTTTCCGAGCTATCTTTCTGTACCATAACACAACCCACGAGGGTTATGAGATTTAGGCGGAACCTTTGAATTTATCTCTGGATTTCGTTTTATTCTTCAGGTTTTCAAGGTGTTGTCACATCAATGTAATGTAAATGTTGGAATCCAAGGTATTTTAAAAATTATGGGACAGGAATCGGAGACGGACTGGAAGTCGGATCGAGTGTTTACACATTCTGGGAAGTTTATCAGAAGATAATCGCACTTGGTTGATTCCTCAAGATCGGAAAGATTTATCACAACAGAATATGATCACATTTTTATTTGTTGTGTTCTTTTTCGGCTCAGGTAAGTTGATATTTCATTTTCAATTTACAATTAAATTTACGCTGATTTTCAGGACGGCATCAGAATCATATTCGTAAGTTCAACTTCAATTCAACATGTCTGGTACAGTATATGGTATTGTAAAAATGGAATTGTCTATTATAGACAAATTGAATTATAAAACAATAAAAACATGTACCGTAAGAGTACATGTAAAGCCATACAGAACATCATGAATTCACCTAAATTAATAAGTCAATTGTACCGTATATCTTATACTAAGTTATAGACAAATTCATCTTAACAAGTTAACATCTTATGATCTATCACTATCAGTACTGTTATCGCGCAAAATGGTAGATAATTTCACCAGTACATAGAGATTATCACTACAGTGAAGTGATCTGAGTCTCCATATCACGCCGAGTTGAGAAGGTGAGATCCCAGATCAGACGAGCTGCCGCAGGCTGCGAGTCTGATCTGGGTAGTGCTGGGCGGTATTTAACCATAAAATTACCGCGGTAATCCTAAAATAATACCGCGGTATACGGTATTACCGATTATTTAAACTAATCCCTTAAAACCCCCGTTTAGTAGCATTCGTTTGGTGCACAGGTCGACTGTTTTATGGAGGGAAATCTAATCGCTACACAGATTACATAAAATAAGGAAATTTACGCTCCGTTTTATTAAATTATGGAATGCAATCAATGAATGTATCATTATCTGCATGCATGGATTCATGAGCTGATCTTAAATACAGGTAATAATTGCGATTTATACAACTTAATGCAAGCATCATTCAGCGAAGTTGGATACACCCAAGAGCTTTGAAACAATCCCCAACTGACAGTGCCGACTTGCAGAGCACGTGCTGTGACGTTGATATTGGAATGTTCCGCCGGGTGTGAATAACTTAAGAATAAGTACGATGATTTTATTAAATGCCGGGAAATGAAGTGTATTACTTCCAAAGTATTTAACTTCTAGAACTATTATTGACTTCCCGTTGCATTATTATAAATCATACTTTTAAATCCAGGTTTATGAATGTGATCAATTATTCCCACTCGATAACACCCCTGAAATAACAAGCTGCCCCATGCATTCAGTCAATTAAAAAATAGCCAGAATGATGCAATCATACCTTGCAATATAATGTTGGGCTGGATTTTGTCCCAGGTGGGGAAGGAATGCATTTTGTTTGGAAATGACATAAACTTGCACACGCCACTCATTGAAACGGACTGGTCATTTTGAAATTGTCGATCAGCACGTGCATGGGGCACACAACGTAAGTCTTGAAATATATTCGCGGCAATTTCGGGGATGACTTGGTAAACAGAATCCGCAATGCTAGTAGCTACTCCAGCCCAATTTACAGCAACGCTGTCTCCTGACACAAACTCGCTACCTCTTAATTGTGATTTCGATGAAATACGGTGTAAAGAAACGAAGTAATTTCTTTGTATCCCGACAAAGGAAAACCACAATATACTCGGTAATGGGCCTGTATGATATGTAACCGCGATAATACCGTCTTCAAGGTTTACCGATTATGGGAAAGAATGACGGTAACGGTAACGGTATTGAAAATCTTACCGACTATAATCGGTATACCGAAATACCGCCCAGCACTAGATCTGGGATCTCACCTTCTCAACGAGACGTGATGTGGAGACTCAGATCACTTCACTGTAGTAATAATATGTTTATTATATGACCAATTGAACTTAATTATTACAAACAACCTCTGAATTTTGTTTTTGTTAAAAAGGGGATCAGTTGAATTCAAATTTAATTAACGAATCGCAACAATTTAATCAACAACAATTTTAAGATTAAATTTCTCAATTGAAAATAGTCCAGGAGCCTCGTTCTGATTCAGACACGCATGATCTGGAATCGGATCACGATACTATCATGATCCGATTTGACGGAAAACCACCACCAAACAATGGTGGTATTTAGTGAAAATAATGACAGTCATATAATAAATTTTCATACCTGTTATATTGGTACATTTTACTGATAATGTGATATATTATAATAGAGGATCTACAACTCGTCCCCAGTTTACAGCGGAATTTACCAAACGAGTCCAATAAATTAGGTATGGACCAAGCCTTTTTACTGGACTCGTTTTGTAAATTCCGCTATAAACTGGGGACTAGTTGTAGATTCTATTTATTACATGATCCAAAACCTTGATGAAACATACTTAAATGAACAAATGGGAAGCGAAACTAACATCGGCTTCTATAAGGCGTGCAATGACGTTTCACGTAACTGTGCGTTGTTTGCCCGCATAAAGAAATAGTCCCACATAAATAAAGACTCTTTGGCATATTTAATGGCGTATATTTAATGACATACCATAACTATGCAAACTCTTCAGTCATTATAGTTTGTTAGAAAAATATTGGAAGCCATAGTATTTTGAGAAGTAGCATACGGAATGTAAACATACAACAAACCGGAAGTCAAAGGTCACCTGGTACTATTTCCTGTTATTAAATGAACATTTAATATCACAATTTATAGAATGGGTTTATTGAATGGAATAAACTTTCAATAAAGGTAGGATCATGTTATAAAATATAACTTTATATATACATGTAGGGTACCTTTGTGTAGGATATAATTCTAAGCAAATATGCCGCTTTTGACCACTGTTGTGAATGGTGACAAAAATCGTCATGACTAGAAATTTTATCTGTGCAATATTAGTGCCGTAACTGTGACATAATAAACAGTCTTTTGATAATGAGGCGTTATTGCTCTTTTTATTGCATTAACCACGGTGTTGAATGGTCACCGTGAATCACTTTCCTAAACAAAATTGCCACCGGGTTCAGTGTTTTGCTTATCGCTCACTATTTACATGCTGTACATGTATATAAACTAAAGCTCGGCTCACAAAAAGTGTGTTTTGTGGATGATATCCAGATATCACATTCATACTATCATTATACCATATTACCATATGATCAGTATATTCTTGAGGAAATTTTCAACTTTTGGATACTGTTATTTCTATATTATACCGGTATCCTACATGTATATTAAATGAAGGCCCACCTTGCCTTTAATAACATACATGTACAGGTACATGTACAATGGAACATAAAGTATACTTCCCAGCGGTATCGGGCATATCATCAAAAGTGACGAACATTGTCTCCTGAATAACCCATGCATTGTTATTTGTATTAATTTTTGGATACACAAGCTGCAGTGACACGCATATGCAAATATGCCAGTATATGATCGTGTTAATGAATATTATCTGTACTTTTAATTATGACTTAATTTTACGCATTTAATTTTATAAATGTAATGGAAGTTAGACCAGTGACGTCATTCACAAATACCGGTATTTGCAAGGAACCACTCACAAAAAGAAAAGGAAAAATATTTTATTAAAATAATATAGTGTCGTGGCATCACAAATACATGTATGTGGGTTCCGGACTCGCTTAAAATAATGGTGGCATCATCAGACAATTTGCGCTATTTGGGCTGATAAATGTAATATTTGATTACGTTTCTAATCATTGGATGATTCCTATGACTATACCGGTAGTTACTGTACTCCCCAGAGTAAATGACTCATCGATCCAGGGTGGCACCCCAGTTATACTGCATTTCGGGTTAAACTTTAAACGCGGTTATAAACCACAAGACAACCATGTCTTTTGTGTTTTAAACGCATGTAATCAGCAACTAACTGGTACCACTATCCTCAAAGTAATTGACTTAAAAAACAGGTTATACCCCGGTAATAACCACCGTGTTACCAGTATTATACGGTATCCACAACAGTATCGAGACAGTCACTGCAGTGGAGTTTACTTAAATGTGCGGTTATGATACTGCGGTCTATTAGCGGTTCTTCACAATAAAAATTCACAAGAATTCCCAGACGAACATATCTGATTAATCAAGATTGTTTGCATTCATAAAATGTTTTCAGTATTTCCGATGACTCTGTACATTTGCATGGTCAAGTGCGAAATACTGTACACGTTGGGCGGCAAGATAAAAACACCGAGCTAGGCATGGCATCTTCAACCTCATAGTCTTTTTCACTCACAAGAAAACCAATTAGAGGAGTGATTTCGAAAATATTAAAATCCTATGATCGAATCGGCAATCCGATTCACGAATTGAATTGTGAGATATTCTGTGAATTGGGTTATATCAAACCTGAGTATTACCCATTCTCAACCCCTGTTGTCAGCTGTTGGTGCCTAAAAATCCATGGCTGTATTTGTGCCTGAAAACAGTGTGTCTATCTTTTGCAGAATGAGGTCCTCAGAGTGTGAGTTTAGAGATACAGTGGTCTAGCATCACCAAATCCCCCCCAAAATTATCATTTGAAATACACATGTACTTTGAAGTGGAATTAGTGTGATAGCAGATGTTTATCTTGTGTTTTAGGAATAATGCAAACAGTTATTCAAAAATAGTTTCCTTAAATTTTTGTTGTTGTAAGCTTGATGCTGGGAAGAACAAGCCTGCAAATAGCGTGTCTGTCATTTGCAGAATGAGGTCCCCAGAGGGTGAATTTAGTGATGCTATCCCGCAAAGCGGGCTAGAATCACCAAATTCACCCTCTGGAGACCTCATTCTCCTTAGGCCTCATCTTCTGGGAAGTATCTATAGTCTCAAATTAACATTGCAGAAAATAAAATGCATAATCAAGGTGACTAATGTGTGAACATCACCAACATCAACTTGGGAACTTCAATCTGAACCTAGGTCTCCCATAGCAGTTGAGGCTGAAGCAGAATGTGATTCCCAGAGGGTGAATTTGGTGATGCTAGCCCACAGTGCCGGATAGTGTAACTACATTCACCCTGTGGGGACCTCATTCTGCATGACAGTTGCTGTACCTGTATTTGTGCTTATTGTACAATGATATTGTATTTCGTGGGGGTTCAAAAGAAAGGTGTGTTTCCTTCCAATACAGGTACGGTACATGTACTAGTATGCCGAAAATTTTATATCATACAGTATGAGTCGGTAGGTCATGAAAATATTTTATTTATAAATGTTTTTATCACTATTCATGTACATGTATATCAGGGAAGCTTGGGTTTAACTCATTGAATACGGTAGTTCTTGCAAAATTTTTGAATGTAATAACAAAGCCTTCTTGTCTTCCATGGTAAGTTACCTGTACTAGTACACTAACTTCAAGCTGAAGGGGTAACTCTCACCTTAACAAAGTGCTGAAGGGTACACAGGTTTTGAAAATATTTTGAAATCTCGTTAAAAATGACATTTAGTTTTCGCATCTGCCATGTTTTCTGTCAGAGAATAATTGTTTACATTCCAAAGAAATTTAAAATGGACTGAAAACAAACCTCTGATGGGCGCCAGACTTTGAGGAACACAGTTGATCTACTGATAGCAAACCATGTGTACCTGTACCATTCAGCACATTTTCAAAACCGGTGTACCCTTCAGCACTTTGTTAAGGTGAAAGTGACCCCTTAACCCTTTACCCAACAGAATGGCCCTGTGCCAATGCATTCTCTTATATATGCGTGTCGACCATAGGTCACCTCGCATATATAAGAGAATGCATTGGCTTAACACATTAAAAATTATAAAATTGTTAAAGAATGCAAGAAAAAATGGTAAAAAGTGTTAAAAAAAGATGCATTCTCTTATATATGCGAGGCGACCTATGGTCGACTCGCATATATAAGAGAATGCATTGGCACAGGGCATAACTGTAACCATCACAATGTGGTCAATGAGCCGGTTCCAATGATATCCATATTTGTATGGTTTTATTGAGACAGCTAGACCCAAGATAATTTAGGCTGTTGCAGCTTTATTTGGCCGTTTTTGGCCGGTTTGTTGGGTAAAGGGTTAAGCTAAATTAAATGCCATAAAATTTCTGTTCCAACTGTCTTGCTGAAGCATGTATCTGCATTACTTTACTAATTAAATGCCATTATCATTAGAACTGTTGTATTTGCATTTGTTGATCTGAATAGTACGGTACACTTATACTTTAATATGGTACTTGTAAATGTACATGTACTATCAGGAAGATGAGAATAATATCTCATGGCAGTTAATTTCTCTCATGGCGGTTAATTTCACTCATTGCCGTTTTATTTCAGCAGTTACATGTACATGTATATCAACAGAGTCATGGGAACTTTCATGTATTTAGTTGAAAATACAATGAATTTGATTCAGTCTGGGATTGTTGTGCGAGGCACAGAAGATGATTGAATTTGGGTTAACCCTTTACCCAACAGAAGGGCCCTGTGCCAATGCATTCTCTTATATATGCGAGTCGACCATAGGTCGCCTCGCATATATAAGATAATGCATTGGCTTAGCACATTAAAAATTATAAAATTGTTAAAGAATGTAAGAAAAAATGGTAAAAAGCTGTAAAAAGTGTTTTTTAGGCCAATGCATTCTCTTATATATGCGAGGCGACCTATGATCGACTCGCATATATAAGAGAATGCATTGGCACAGGGCTAACTGTAACTATCACAATGTGGTCAAGGAGCCGGTTCCAATGATATCCATATTTGTACTAGTATGGTTCTATTGAGACAGACCGAAGATATTTTTGGCTGTTGAAGCTTTATTTGGCCGGTTTTGACCGTTTTGTTGGGTAAAGGGTTAACTAGTCCAAGTCTTCTCGTACTAAAGCCGGCTAAGATATTGGGATGGAGGTGCCGGTCTTTAGTCCGAGATCGCGCGCAGAGCCTTCTTATGACACGAGTTACGCCCAGGATCTGTGTCGGGAATCTGTGGTGTATTTTACTCGATTTACCTAACAAAGCAATACATGATGCTATATACGTCGGAAAGAGTGACATATTATGGTCAGAATGGTGTATAATAATCTAACTTTAATGTTAAATTACACATAGAATATTCCGGTTGATAGCCACAAACATCGTTGTTTTTTCTGTTTGTTTACTTAACTGAAAGCCGAACTCAGGTTCTCAAGAACTTCGGCATTGTCCAGTGTTTGTTCTGAGTATTCTAGTTTCCGTTTCTATATATAGCGCGGGGTTTTCCGAACAAAATAGCGAAAACCGATCGCCGCAAAGTCCAGTTTCCAATGTGCTTTGAGAACAATTCCCGCACTAAAAACTTAATGACATAATGGAGGATCAGAAAGGTAGTTTTGTTGACAATTTTCGCAAGCAACTTGTCAAAATTGGAGCAAATTAGAACTCTTGTGTCTGACTTGCCATGCGTGTGATTTTCATCCATGTGCATTTTGACTTTTGTGTTGATAAAATAATCGGAGAACCGAATCACACAGTTTCGAAATATAGTTCTTCCGTTTTAGTGGGACTTTTCAAACTTAAGGTTAAAAATTTATACAAATTTTGTTTGATTTTTTGTGTGCTTAACAAGAGCAGTATATTGCTCTGTTCGCTTAGTATATATCTTAATTTCGCTGAAGTCCACCAAATGTGGGAAATGTAGCACCATATTATTTATTCTAATGCTCGTTGTGTATATACACTGTTTTAAACTTTGAGAGGGTTGTAATTCCCCGTAATTTATTTAATGTATTACATTTATATCTTCAATGTTTAATTAATCTATTTATTTTTTTATTTATTGACACACATAATTACGATTACAATGGAGAATTCATCGTAATTTGCGTTGTCAGTCGAAAATCTACGGAATATTTTCAATGGAAAATGCCGAACACAGTGCGCGAGGTCAACTGAGTTCGCATACTTTAAAAATTTTTTTAACATTGCGGTAAATGTCTCTTTTCGCATTAAATTACCGCTTTCAATTCACAACTGATGTGGGTTTCAGATCAAATAGCATGTCTTCTGCGGAAAATATCCGTTTATTGTCGCAATTGTGATATTTTATTTCATATAATTGTGGTTTTATTTGAGCGGGTCACTAATGCTTAAGTCGTGTCATAAGAAGGCAATGCGCGCGATCTCGGACTAAAGACCGGCACCTCCAACCCAATATCTTAGCCGGCTTTAGTACGAGAAGACTTGGACTAAGGGTTAACTAGCAGAAACACTCTTATTTTTATTTTACACTTGAGTAAATATGAAACTCTTCACAATTTACGATATATGAACTATGTCATTCTGAATCCCCACTCTCATTGCAGAAAAATATTTGTGTTATTCTCGTCAGAATGTACTACCTATATAGCCAGAAGAGATGAATTTAAATGGCCAGATTTGAATTCATCAATGTCTATCCCAGTTTTCTTAGTGAAGAAACATTAGCAAATGTCGTTTATGTAAATTTCCAAACATCTGTCTGTGGTTTGCATATGAAGTCAGACGACTGTCTTGTTTTTTTTTTCTTCAAAATGTTAGTACATACACTGTAATTGCTTCAAAGTACTTGGATGTTTTGAATATGATGGCTGCCAGAGATACGATACTTACGGTATAACTTAAGTCTCGTCTTCATGGATTGATGCGTGCATATGTACCACCATAGTTTCAACTGCATATCATTCTGATTGGCTGCCCCAACAGTGTCATATGAAACTTGGATTTTCCATGATGATGTCTTGATCGCATCTTGGTAAATGTACATTTACAAGGGCTGAAATCACTAATTTTGTCTTTTGTTATCAACTTATATTTACATGCTCTTTATACTGCTTTCACTTTTCTCATGGTGTTACAATAGACACGCCCCCTGAGTCAACGTGTTCATAACTCTTAAGAACTACATTGAGTCAATGTGGTACATGCACATACCGGTATAAGAAATGACTGAATAATCCATTGGGGTCATTGGTTTTGACTGGCAGAGTAATTAAACAAAATGTTCCGAAGGTATAATCATATACCAGTACATTTTAACATTAATAACATGAACAACTTTTCAAAACTAACAATACTGTTGTTAGAAACATATTGTTCATTCCAACATTGTCTCCCAATAACAACACACAGCGAGCGCATGCACAAGATCGGCTTGAAGTGGTTCATCATTTTTTATTCAGTGGAGGCTGTGGTTATTGGTTTATAAACAAAATATGGACAAAACATTCTGTATACTGTTTGGGTATACATGTACATGTACATGTACATTCATCACATTTGGATGAATTGAGAAATTAGCCACTCCACAGTTTCCATTGAGTTGAATAAATAATGGGAATGCATGGCATAAAACAATAAATAATGGGAATGCATGGCATAAAACAATAAATAATGGGAATGTATGGTATAAAACAATAAATAATGGGAATGCATGGCATAAAACAATAAATAATGGGAATGTATGGTATAAAACAATAAATAATGGGAATGCATGGCATAAAACAATAAATAATGGGAATGTATGGTATAAAACAATAAATAATGGGAATGCATGGCATAAAACAATAAATAATGGGAATGCATGGCATAAAACAATAAATAATGGGAATGCATGGCATAAAACAATAAATAATGGGAATGCATGGCATAAAACAATAAATAATGGGAATGCATGGCATAAAACAATAAATAATGGGAATGCATGGCATAAAACAATAAATAATGGGAATGTATGGTATAAAACAATCCAAATTCGTAGTGTATTTAAAGGCCCACTTAAGTTTTGAATCCACAGATCACATTATATAAGAAATGAACGGCGGTTTCAATGTGGTCATGGGATTTTGACCGCGAGAAAAATTTAGCAAACTGCATGAACCCCAAAGGTTCATGCGGAGTTTGCTGAATTGTTATCGCGGTCAAAACCCATGACTACGTTGAATCCGCCGTTTATTATTTATATTTATATACTTAAATTCATTATCAACTAGGATTGTCTGTCTTTCCCACTATTTATTCAACTTTAAATGAACGCATGGAGCTCAGTTCAGACAGTTCGAATCCTCGCTTTTTAGAAAACCAAACATTGTGAGAATCCGTTGACGGAGAGTGAAAAAACACAATTTCACAGTAAAGTATATACACTATACACATACCGGTATGACGAAATGTCTTGTTTAGCTTGTAATGAATGAAGACGTGTTGATTTCAAGAATGATAATATCTGAAAATAACAATTAAGTTTCGGTTGTGGATGATAAGAAATTTATAACACGCCGTTCTACCATAATGATTTAATTGTGAGGTCGTGAGTACTGTAATCAGACGAAAGGAGTTTTAGGTTCAGGAAACAACACTGATTATAGACCAAAACAAATTGCTTGCCAAATCCGGACGTGCTGACTACTCAAGCAGTCGTTCATGTCCGACAATCTCCGTGATTTCCGGGACCAATGTGTTCATAAACCTATGAACGACATTGAAAGTGACGTCACGTTACGTTCATAGGTGTATGAACGCATTGACTCAGGGGGCGTGTCTACCGTAACGCTATGGGGAAATCGGAAGCGATATTAGGTGTATGTAAATATATACAACATATTCCATATTATGTAAGAAGAAGCTCCAAAACATGGTTTTATAAGTTACAGTGTCTCCGGTTGTCTGATACCACCCAACACTAAGCAATCCCGCCAAGTCTAGTACCTAAAATCTCCATTTTATGGATGGTACATGTACAGTTATTTAGCACTGGGAATCCTGGCTGTTGAGAACATTCATGTAATATTGGTTACTTATGCTCGGGACAGACACATGATAACACATGCAAGCTATGACTCTAAGCGGACGAAAATCAGGGCACAAAATACATTTAATTTTGCAAGAATCAAATGCCGAATCAAGTTAGTCATAAAGCACTGAAAATGGAAAAGTTTCACGAGAATCATTACGAGAATCGATTCGGTGATTCTCTTCGAATCTTAAGGCCTGGGAAATGACGTACAATGTATATTACAAAAAGACTTCTGGATTAGTGACATGGTATACATGTAGTTTCATACCAGGTGAGTAATTCTGGTCACTGATTGGTCGATTTAAATTGGAGACATGGTAACATCAACTTATCTTGTCGAATAAACTGTGATCATGTTGTTTTTGTCAGGGTATACCCACATGTGTTCTGTGCTTAATTATCGATCTGTTCTGTGCTACCAGTCTATTATTCTCCATGGAAGGGGAATAACTCTAGCTCTTAGTTGTGAATATGGTGCATTCTAGGTAAATAACAGAGGGAGTCTTGGTGTGCATGTACATGTAGGTTTAATTTGATTGAGGCTTGACAATTGTGTGCCTCTTTAATTGAGTGGCCTTGACTTGATTTGTTAATCATTACCAGTACCGGTGTCTCCTTCCTTTTCTGTCATTTTAACAGTCTAGAAGTTGTTGAGCGGTGAGATAGAAAATGATAGTGGCAGCTGCAAGTCATGATAGTGGTACAATAAATAGGTTAAAATCAAATGATTGAAATCATACTGGTACCGGCATGTCTTCAGCAAACCTTGAAATATTGTGTCTGTCATTTGCAGAATGAGGTCCCCATAGGGGGGAATTTAGTGATACTGCCGCACACAGCGGGCTAGAATCACTAAATTCACCCTTTGGGGGGGTTTAGTGAATGGATAATCCTAGGTCTCCCATATCAGTTGAGGCCTCAGCAGAATAAGGTTCCCAGAGAGTGAATTTGGTGATGCTACATGTAGCCTGTCTTGCATGCGGGATAGCCACCATTAATTTCACCCTCTGGCGACTTCATTCTGCAAAAGACAGACACTATTTCAAGGCTTGGTGTTCAGAGATGTGCACACCAGTCATGATACTGCATGGTCAGGGGCGCCGGAAGAGGGGGGGGGGCAGAGGGGGCAGCTGACCCCCCCTGCCCTTGTCCAAGGGGGGGCGAGCGGGGGCAGGACTTGCCCTTTTTCTGGAGACAGAAAATGCTTTTTGTGTGTTTAATCTCGTGTTTTTATAGCAAAATGTGACTTTTTTGGTCCAAATACCACCAATTTCACAAGGAATATTAATTTTTTGTCAACTTGATCACAAAACGGCCATAAAAACTGACAAATACCATTAAAATAGGGATTTTGGCCACAATGAATTTATGGTTATTTTCCCGAGTTTGCAGAGAAAATGCCCTTTTTTGCGGAAAAGTGCCCTTTTTGTAGGCTCTGCCCCCCCCTGCCCTTGGATGCTTCCGGCGCCCCCTGCGCATGGTACATGTGTACTTCTTGTCCTCAGAATGTTTGCATATGCACCAATCTTAAAATCAATAAATCACATATTCCAAAATTAAACTTATCTCATAGGAATTTTACTGGCATTTTAATTGATTGGAAAAGCTATCTGCTGTATTCCAAAGCACATAGATCTCAACCATCTGCACAGTTCTCCTATTCATTCTGAGTATGGCATATAGAATAAAACATAAAGTATGACTAAGTTAATACATGTGCTCAGGATTTACTTTATTTTAGGCCAAAGAAACAAATATGTACCATACATGTATGGTTGGAGTTTCCCCACCGACCCTATTTCAAACCCTCTACCCTAAAGTTTCTTTTATGGATTTCAAATATTTTAAAGTATACATATTAATACACCTCTCTCACATTTTCCTCAATTCTGATTGGACAAGTCCTGACAATACCTTAGTTACTTGTTGTTTGTACATGTACATGTACATGTATGTGGCCGAGTCACCGTCATAGGAATTCGGGAAGGGTTAACTTTCATTGGAGCTGATGGTCCCCAGGGCAAATCTACCTAGAGTGTACATGTATACGGCAAAAGGCAATGATGTAGAAAACCCATAGAAGCTAGTAAAGAATTTCATGCAAAACTTAAACAATGCCTTAGAATAAAAATGCCAAACTCAAGGGCTGTCCTTTGTTACCGATCATTTCACAGTGAATTAAAAGTGTTCAATTCAAAGTAAGCTGGTCACTTTGTTGGATATTTTGATAATAAAACATGCCAAAAATAATTTATCTCCAAAGTGTTGCCAAAATAACATGGCTGTTGTGATAACTGCATGGCTTCACCTGTAAAAAACATTCTACATGTTCTATGAATCGGCAAACTTCAAATTAAATTTTCAAAGGCCGATTTACGTCAATTCATATCATCATATGGTATCTACCTGGTACATGTAATTTTTATATTCCAAAATTTTCGGAAAGTGAGTTTTAATGACATAAATTGTTGGTTGTTCCTCTGTGTCTGTTTCATTTTGTTTACCTTCAAGTTGAGTTTTTTCTTGAGCGACCTTGACCTCCTTTTATCGCGCCTTTTCTTTGTATGCAAAATTAACCAATAAAATTTTGTACAATTGTTTGAACTGGGTACTCGACCAACGGAAATTGTGAATTTTTATAACAAACAGATTTCCGATAATTCTTTCTAGTATGTTCAAATTAATGTTCCAGGTATTATATATTATAAATTATAAGCAATCAACATCTTTTTTTGAATTTATGGGCATATAAAATTGTAAGTGGTCTCGAACAATATTCTTGGCATAATTTCTATTAACAATAACAGTTTTAGAAATGCCGCTTCAGTTATCAGAATCGATTAATTGCCCCAAAATAATGCTAACCATCGTCGACAACATGTATATAAAATTGCTAAAATGCATTATTTATCAACATGTTGTTCGAGGACGTTTGGCCTTATTATCATCACAAAGCCTTTTGATTTTAGAGTTATCCATCTTCATCTGCAATTTGGTCCGAGACCATCGGCTCGTTAACATTTTACTGGGCCACTAATAAGTCTTGATGGTTCAAAATAATAGATTTCAAAAATTGATATCTAATAACTCTGAGCGTTGGTAGGTGGGTTCCTCAACTCAAATCATATATTTTTTACCCCCCGAATCTAAATTAAGTGCTATTGAGGGGTACTTAACCCTTTACCCAAGAAACCGGCCAAAACCGGCCAAATAAAGCTTCAACAGCCTAAAATATCTTCGGTCTGTCTCAATAGAACCATACAAATATGGATATCATTGGAACCGGCTCCTTGACCACATTGTGATAGTTACAGTTATGCCCTGTGCCAATGCATTCTCTTATATATGCGAGTCGACCATAGGTCGCCTCGCATATATAAGAGAATGCATTGGCCTAAAAAAAATCTTTTTTTAACACTTTTTACCATTTTTTCTTACATTCTTTAACAATTTTATAATTTTTAATGTGTTAAGCCAATGCATTCTCTTATATATGCGAGGCGACCTATGGTCGACTCGCATATATAAGAGAATGCATTGGCACAGGGCCCTTCTGTTGGGTAAAGGGTTAACAAACTCAAAAAACATCATGTTATTGTAGTTGTTCAGATAGGAGCGAGATAACCACATTTCATGATTTCCGCAAGTTGTCATTGTTGCCATTGAGTGCATGAACTTCTAGTGTTTATGACCAGAATCTGATGAAACATTGATGATATTTCCAAGTGCCTGAAGCACAACCTAGCAACAGAGTGCGCTAGACTGAAACAAGTCTCATTTTATTTCCATTCTGATGAAACATCATGAGCGTTATGTCCGGTTCTCAGGTAACATTTCATTCCGTGCTAATGAGTTTTCTTATCTGTACACCTGTTCTACTCTCATTAATGATGCTAAATTAGGTTGACTTTACTGTTCAGTTTAATTGTGTGTTAGATCGTTTCTGAGTATTTTCAAGCAGAAAAAAAGGGACGTTATTTCACTGGTATCACAACAAAATCATTTACCTGTTTAACCCTTTACCCAACAGAAGGGCCCTGTGCCAATGCATTCTCTTATATATGCGAGTCGACCATAGGTCGCCTCGCATATATAAGAGAATGCATTGGCTTAACACATTAAAAATTATAAAATTGTTAAAGAATGTAAGAAAAAATGGTAAAAAGTGTTAAAAAAAAGATTTTTTTTAGGCCAATGCATTCTCTTATATATCCGAGGCGACCTATGGTCGGACTCGCATATATAGAGAATGCATTGGCACAGGGCATAACTGTAACCATCACAATGTGGTCAATGAGCCGGGTTCCAATGATATCCATATTTGTATGGTTTTATTGAGACAGACCCAAGATAATTTAGTCTGTTGCAGCTTTATTTGGCCGTTTTTGGTCGGTTTGTTGCGAAAGGGTTAAGAGAATGCATTGGCACAGGGCCCTTCTGTTGGGTAAAGGGTTAACCCTTTCATGAGGAGAAAGCAGCAAGATCATGTGCCAGTGCATTCTCTTAAACATGTCTGGGCTCCCACAGGGAGTCGTCATATATATAAGAGAATACATTTGCTTACAAGGTCAAGGTAAATATTGTTTGGCCAATGTATTCTTTTATAAATGCAAGGCTCCTTGTATATAAGAGAATGCATTGGCACAGGATTTTTTTCCCCTCATAAAACCAAATTCCTGTATATTGATAGTTTGACTGTTGTGCCATGTATACTGTACCATAAATTTACTGGTATAAGCCATGATGTGTATATTATCGTACCGGTGTAACAGTTTATCTCCCCCCCTGGGTATCTTCCCCCCGGGGTATCTCCCCCCCCCCCCCCGCCCTGGGTATCTTCCCCCCACTCATATATTTGTTTTCCCTCACTTATTATATATTATTATGGTAAGAAATGCCGAGAAAACTATTAAAAACTTCATTTTGAAGTTTAACTTAACCCCTCACACAACCCAATAGCATAAATATGTCAAAATATTACCTTACAATTTTATCGTTTATTTTGCTTTATATTGTCATGAAATGGCGAGAAATTAACTTTATTTGAGAACAATTTAATAGAGTAAGAATTTGGGGTGGGAGGGAGGGAAACACCAGAAAACACCGGGAAAAAACGTGTTTTCAGGAGCTGCTACCCCCACCCCCCCCGGCCTTGTGTCGTTTTATCCCCCCCCCCCCCCCCCCCCCCCCCCCCCCCCCCCCCCCCCCCCCCCCCCCCCCCCCCCCCCCACCCCCGCCACCCAGCGGCTACATATGACAAAAATTAAACATATGATTTTATTGCTTAATTTGCTTTATATAGTTATGAAATGGCGAGAATTAACTTTATATTAGCAAAATTTGATAGAGTAAGAATATGGGGTGGGGGGGGAGATACCCAGGCCTGAGTATCTTCCCCCCCCCCCCACCCAGCGCCTACATATGACAAAAATTGCTTTATATAGTCATGAAATGGCGAGAAATTAACTTTATATGAGCAAAATTTGATAGAGTAAGAATATGGGGTGGGGGGGGGGGGGGGGGAGATACCCAGGCCTGAGTATCTTCCCCCCCCCACCCAGCGCCTACATATGACAAAAATTGCTTTATATAGTCATGAAATGGCGAGAAATTAACTTTATATGAGCAAAATTTGATTAGAGTAAGAATTTGGGGTGGGGGGGGGGGGGGAGATACTCAGTTAATTTCTCGCCAATTCATGACTATATAAAGCAAATTAAGCAATAAAATCATACGTTTAATTTTTTCATATGTAGGCGCTGGGTGGGGGGAAAGATACTCAGGCCTGGGTATCTCCACCCCCGCACCCCAAATTCTTACTCTATCAAATTTTGCTCATATAAAGTTAATTTCTCGCCATTTCATGACTATATAAAGCAAATTAAACGATAGAATCATAAGGTAATATTTTGACATATTTATGCTATTACTGGGTTAAGTTAAACTTCAAAATAACCACAAAAAAAATAATTTAATAGTTTTCTCGGCATTTCTTACCATAATAATATAAAATAAGTGAGGGAAAAAAAATGTACGAGTGGGGGGGGAAGATACCCAGGGTGGGGGGGGAAGATACCCAGGGGGGGGAAGATATCGTGTTACACCGGTAAGTCAAAATTATAACACCTTTAGTTGTATACTTATTCTCAAGGTGTCTGTGATATGTACATGATATCAAGTTAAAGTCACATGGTGGTTTGCGCTCCAAAATACACACATTAAATTTGTTTTTTAATTTTTCCTGGTAACGATACTAGATACCTGAACTACCTTTCTACGAGCATTATGTCTCAGGAAGACGCACTGAAGTCATAAAAATACAAATTTGAACACGATGATTGTGTCCTAATCAATAACAGCCATTTGTATTTATCCAAACTATGGAATCGGAAATAGAATGTCTGGAAAAGGGTATATGTATTGACTTATCTTAACATGAAACTATTTAAAAACTTCACACACTGCTTTCTCTTCGATTTTATCATCATAGAGAGATTTTGATTAAATTAAAAAAAAAAATTGTGCCTAATACCTGTGGTATGTATATGAATCATGCTGCATATTATTTTATTTGATGAAAACAATTTTGTTCTATTACATATGGAAATATATTTAAAATAAGACACAAAGATCATCTTATATATTGCAATCATATTTTTTTTTATTGGTTGTCATCTGATCCAGAGTTAAACAGTTCTAAAAAAAGGGGGTGGGCTTATCTTAGAGGATCAACCCATCATTTATTTTGCACCAAAAACTTAGACTGGGATTATCATCCGGAATAAGACTAAATGACGAGTGTATACAGTATACAGTGATGCCCTAAATAATCGACTTCTTAATCGCAGCAGAATTATGGGTAATTTTTCAGGATTTAGTCGGAAATATGGCAACAAGCCATATTTCCGACTAAATCCTAAAAAGTTACCCGTACACATTGTAATTATGCTGTGGTTAAGGAGTCGATTATTTAGGGCATTACTGTACATGTAGTCACTTCTCTCTGAAAACAAAAATAGTGAGGTTACACATCTCAGGGAGAAGATGTCTCCCCAGATGCCCTCTGGGCTAGTTCATGCCCCTAAATCATGCCATGAATCTCTACTCTAATCTAACGCCCGTAGAGATCATAGTCCACCAGTACAAAACCCAGGAACTTTTTGAATTTTTGACAGGGAACCTTATAAAATCGAAAAAATAACGTGGGGAATATATTTCTTGGTTGTTCCTTAATAATGTACTTCACTGTAGGTGAATGTCCCAACTCAATATTGCATGCTTTTCTCTGACTTTTATGAGCCGATATCGCAATAAACATCGAATTAATTACCAATTAGAAATTCTATAATTGTAAGCGATGCAAAGCAAAATTACTCACAAATTCACTTAAATCGTGAAATTTCGAGTTGGGCCCTTCACCTACAGTGAAGTACATTATTAAGGAACATATAATAACTAAGAATATACACCCCACATTATTTTTTCTACTTTATAAGGTTCCCTGTCAAAACTTCAAAAAGTTTCCAGGTTTTGTACTGGTGGAATATGATCTTTTGCCAGAGTAGAGATTCATGGCATGATCTAATTCCTGCCCTAGATCATTGCTTGATCTTCATTGTAGCCAGGGTTTCTCATCCAATCTGCTGGCGGACAATTCCCATTTTGTGTGCCGTTAATGGTGGTGAAGACAAACAAGACACATGTGTTTGAGGAAATAGCCTAATACTGAAGAGGCGAGGAGATTGATGTCCGGTCATTGTGGGAATATGTGTCAACCAGTCCATTTCGCATTTAACAGGATTAAGAGTGGACAACACAAATAACATTCATTTATTGTGTTCTTGCTTGAGATTCGGTCTGGCATATTCGGTCATCAAATTCCCATAAATTCACGCAAATCACACGTTCGCTAATGAAACACTGTTAGTACTTTTTGGTCCCTGAGCGAAAATGGGATTGACCCCCTCGTAGGGTCACGTGAATGCAGATGAAATTGATTCGATAGAAAGTCTGGTGCTGTTTCTCATTACTCTGATGTGAATCACGACTCACACAATGTATGTGCTAAGACGCATTCTCAATCAAAGAAATGAGATCACCTGAGGATCAAGTGCACCACAATGGAGTAAATAAAGGGATATTGTTATGTGGTACAGTAATGCCCTAAATAATCGACTCCTTAACCACAGCAGAATTATGGGTGACATTTCAGGATTTAATCATTGGCTTGTTGCCATTCATCAGAAAGCCCTCAGTGAGAGCTTTCCAATGAATGGCAACAAGCCATATATCCTACTCAATCCTGAAAAGTTACCCCTAATTATACTGTGGTTAAGGAGTCGATTATCTCACAGAGCTTTCCGATGAATGGCAACAAGCCATATTTCCAACTAAATCCTTAAAAGTTACCCATAATTCTGCTGTGGTTAAGGAGTTCGATTATTTAGGACATTACTGCAATTGATTAGGGATTCTCACCTCCTTGCAATTTTATATATGGAGTTTCTGGACTCTGTGTCGATCTTTGAAATATTAAGTTTTAGTGTCCAATCAGTCTCTTTAAAAAGTTGACCATATTTTACCATATTTACAGTAATGCAGTCGATATAACAGTCGATTATCTCCACAAGAGCTTTCCGATGAATGGCAACAAGCCATATTTCCGACTAAATCCTGAAACGTTACCCATAATTCCGCTGTGGTTATGGAGTGGATTACTTAGGGCATTACTGTACATCTCTTGATCTCATGTTCATATCTCATTGCCGGTAACGGCAGGGCTTTTTCGAGATGATGTCACATTATTAACCCTTTACCCAATAAACCGGCCAAAATCGGTCAAATAAAGCTTCAACAGCCTAAAATATCTTCGGTCTGTCTCAATAGAACCATACAAATATGGATATCATTGGAACCGGCTCCTTGACCCACATTGTGATAGTTACAGTTATGCCCTGTGCCAATGCATTCTCTTATATATGCGAGTCGACCATAGGTCGCCTCGCATATATAAGAGAATGCATTGGCCTAAAAAAAATCTTTTTTTAAACACTTTTTACCATTTTTTCTTACATTCTTTAACAATTTTATAATTTTAATGTGTTAAGCCAATGCATTCTCTTATATATGCGAGGCGACCTATGGTCGACTCGCATATATAAGAGAATGCATTGGCACAGGGCCCTTCTGTTGGGTAAAGGGTTAAAATAAAATTCTAAAAATAATACCACATACCAGGGAAAAAAAACCTATTGTAATGGCGCATATATAACAACACTGATTAAACCCATGTATCGGGAAAATTTAATAAATTTTTGCCACATTTTTACTAATTTTAGTAACTCGCCCAATGTCTTCGGGATTCCGCTTACCAATGAAATCGCACGTGTGCTGCGCCACTCTCCAATGAAATGAAGGGAATCCCATCAAGTCAGTAACTGATTATGAATGAGACGTAAATATGTTTAAAAAACATCGTCGGCTTTTTAAAGAGACCGTTATTCAATACACTACAATAGGATATTGTTATAAACTTAATTAGGGATTCCCACCTCCTTCAAATATTCTATACAGAATTTCTGTACTCTTGGTTTCTATCTTTGAAATTTTAAGAGAACTAGTGATCAATACAGTACAATAGGATACTGTTATATGATCTTAATTAGGCATTCCCACCTCCTTGCAATTTTCTTCATGTATATGGGGTTTATGTACTCTTGTGTCAATCTCCACAGAATTTGCAATTTTAGGAAAACTAATTTTCAATTTCGCACAAAATATTGGCAGGCTTTGAGTATTGAAAGGATTTACAGGGGTGTTATGTACATGTATATTTATACAATCTAGATAAGGCTATTGTTTCTTAAAGCCACGTGGCAGTTTGCGCCTCAAAATACACCTAATAATATTCGCCTTTGAATTTTTCCCGGTATCAAAATAGGTCGATAAATACTTTAACTACCTTTCTACGAGCATTATATGTCCCAGAATAATGCATTGAAGTCATAAAAAATACTTTCCCAAACAAAATACAGCCATTTGCGCAGCATGGAACAGAGAAGAACATTTCATGTTACTGTTAGTCTATTCCTGGTATGGGAGACATAAAGAGCGTTTATTTAACTTCTGTGTGAAAATTGAAAACAGCTGGAAATTGGCTGTGAGCATGGCAAGTATTTTTCAGAGAATGTTTGGCTGGTACTTCAATATTTTGTTTATTTGTCAACCTGCATGTGTCTTATACTTCCTCCCAAATTTTGTAGACAAAATTGGGAAGCTCGAATGAGCCATCCATTTAACCCCTTTACCCAACAGAAGGGCCCTGTGCCAATGCATTCTCTTATATATGCGAGTCGACCATAGGTCGCCTCGCATATATAAGAGAATGCATTGGCTTAACACATTAAAAATTATAAAATTGTTAAAGAATGTAAGAAAAAATGGTAAAAAGTGTAAAAAGATTTTTTTTAGGCCAATGCATTCTCTTATATATGCGAGGCGACCTATGGTCGACTCGCATATATAAGAGAATGCATTGGCACAGGGCATAACTGTAACTATCACAATGTGGTCAAGGAGCCGGTTCCAATGATATCCATATTTGTATGGTTCTATTGAGACAGACCGAAGATATTTTAGGCTGTTGAAGCTTTATTAATTTGGCCGGTTTTGGCCGTTTTGTTGGGTAAAGGGTTAATACCATGCATTTGCATGTGGGATTGAGTTTTATAAAATCAATCAACCATTCTAGCCTGAATTTATGACATACATGTATATGACCATACGGCAGCCTTTGAAAGTCATTGAACACCAATTATAATATATAATAATAATAATAATAATATTTGTATAGCGCTTAATTATCCCCAATAAGCGAGCCCTAAGCGCTTGACATAAGCATAAACATGAAATATAAATATACACAATATCAAAGTCATTTTCTCAAACGGCGCGCAAATAAGTAAGTTTTCAATGACTTTTTGAAGTCGTCAAGAGATGGTGATTCTGTTATGTTCAATGGCAGAGGATTCCATGCATTTGGACATGTAACTGTAACCCTTTGAGTGCCAGGTCCGATTTTTGTATCGACCCATATACCCTGTGCCAATGCATTCTCTTATATATGCGAGTCGACCATAGGTCGCCTCGCATATATAAGAGAATGCATTGGCCTAACCCAAACAAAATAATTCAATTTTTATAGGGCACTCTACAGACCATAAAAGGTGATGCTATCACCAAATTCACCCTCTTGGGATTTTAATCTGGCCTCATCTGCTATGGGAGACATAGACTCAGATTGAGGTTCCCAAATGGTGAATATTGTGACGTACACCCATTGGGAACCTTGCCCAAGTAGAATGAGGTTCCCAGAAGGTGAATTTAGTGATGCTTGCCCACTATGTGGGATAGCATTAATAAATTCACCCTTCTGGGGACCTCATTCTGCAAATGACAGACACACTAAACTCAGGCTTGTACAATTGATCTTTGTATGTGGCATTATTAGATACATGTATTGCCTCCGAATTTCAATCATATTAATTTGAGTTCAGGAAGTGTGTTCATATCGTGATATTACGCTACATTCACATGCATCCCATCTACAATTAGAACTATTATACTCGTATTTGATGAGTAAGATCTCAATGAGTTTCTCCGCAGTCCACATCAAAGAATCACCATACAGCATCATCCCCTTTATAGACTCCCTATACTTCGTTATCTTATGACCTTTATCTGGGGTTATTGGGGAATTGGATGGCAATAACTTAACGATAAATCTTGATTTTCTGACTATGTAATTGAGGGCACCAGCGACTTCTGTACCGGTTTCCATAATTGCATATTAATAATTACGACATGCAAGTAATATCACTAATGCTACCGCGGAAACCCCACTGTCACATACTAATTATCACATGGTCACATGAATAGTGTTGTGTTTTATGCTTAATAAGCATGTTTATACATCACAACAGGTTTGTTATTACTAGTAATTGTATGAATTCCCCCAAATTCCCAACCCTCTACAAATTCGGCATCAGAGTTGATCATACGGTACATGTACATGTATGTTGACGTTTTGTGTTGCACTTATTTGAAATACCAGTACTTTCTACCGGTATGTACATGTACATACAGTCAAGCCTTCAATTAGTATGTCTGTCATTTGCAGAATGAGGTCCCCAGAGGGTGAATTTAGGTGATGCAGCCATGCACAGTGGGCTAGCATCACCAAATTAACCCTCTAGGGACATCATGCTGCAAATGTCAGTCACACTAGATCCGGACTTGACCTTATTTGTTGTGTTGATGATAGCAGGAGTATGTCTGTGTTGCCATGGCAACCATGATTCAGCTACTGTTCTTTATTATATATAAGGGTTAAATCAAAGCAATTATGAAACCCTCATGTGTGTGCATGCTAATATCAATTCTTTTGAGAAAACTTATCAATTGTATATAAATACAAAGACTTCTTTGAGAACAAAAAATGCTTCCCCGCCAAGATTCACTGAGTCGTTGAACTGCATACAACAGTTTCCTGCTGATTCAAAGTTACTACCGTTTTGCTGTCTTTAGTTGCATCCTGTCCACTAGCGATTTTTCTCAAGCATATTGTTCTTCTAGGATACCTGTGTTCTAAAACCACAATCTTCATATCAATAACTGCAGAAAAATCATACATATCAATGAATTTAAATGCAATATGAGATTCGTCATATAGAATTTCAAATAAAACCATCGCTGTATGTGGCCATAGAATTTCTGTGGGTGGGGTTTAGCGACCAGTGTGTTGTGTACCTATATACGCACTTGAGATCCATGTATTTGCTTCTATTATTTAATTGGATACAATCAACATTTGATCAAATACAATATATCCATCGATAAATTTCATTGATTGGCATTGCACAGGAGTTCTGTTCCTTCGTGTCTCGCGCTCTCCTGCAATTTTCTTTTGTATCAGTACCTATTCTTCACATAACATTAGGTCGATGAGTACGGCTAGGCTTTCCCTGAACAATACCCTATTTATTAATATTGTATAAAAATTTATGTCTTGAGCATTGTTTTTCTCAGTGCTCAGAATTGATGAAAATGACTAAAGTGTCAATGAATTTGTCATCTATTGTTAGGCCCTTTAAATATATATGAGACAAGCTAATCACGTGTGGCCGATTTAAACCTCATGGACATGTATCATGCCATTACTTAAGTTCATGTTATAGATATTAACCCTTTTCTATACTTAGTGGATTCTCCCAGTCAGTTAAAAATTGTACATCGGAATGATCTATTATTGATTTGCAGGGATGTACAGGTAATATAAGCAGATGACAGATAAATAAAAGGATAAATAAAAGGAATCCTATTTATTGAGGGAAATGTTTAGAAAATAAGTTCAACAAACATCCTACATGGACATGAATGGTCGATTGCTGAACTTATTATCTGAACATTTCCTATGGTATATAACTACTCATCAATGATTCTTTAGTACAGAAAGGGTTAAACTTATTATCTGAACATTTCCTGTGGGATAACTACTCATCAATGATTCTTTAGTACAGAAAGGGATAAACTTATTATCTGAAAATTTCCCTATGGTATAACTACTCATCAATGATTCTTTAGTACAGAAAGGGTTAAACCTTATTATCTGAAAATTTCCTATGGTATAACTACTCATCAATGATTCTTTAGTACAGAAAGGGTTAAACTTATTATCTGAACATTTCCTATGGTATATAACTACTCATCAATGATTCTTTAGTACAGAAAGGGTTAAACTTATTATCTGAACATTTCCTATGTATATAACTACTCATCAATGATTCTTTAGTATAGAAATTAATGGTTTAATCAGGCAGTCCCAGTTTGAAAGTCTAAATGGAACAAATTTAGTGTTCTTACTCAACATAAATTCCATTCAGACTTTAATAGTACATGTATGTAATTAGTTGCTAACTGTTGCATGATAATAAAAAACATTCTCAGACTTGCAAACTGGGCCTACCCCTTTAACAGATTAAAACAGGGATTTCTAGGTACGTGTAGAAATAAAACTTGTATAATTATTTTCATACATTGTCTCATATATATCTTATACCGGGGTCCGGGAAGCTCGAGTTTGATTAAATATCAGGCAAGTTACCTATGTTATGAACTTAATATACGTGTGACTGTCTAATTCATGAAATATTTAATCTCGGGACATAGAATGTACATGTACATATGAATGTTCATTGAACCCATGTAAATTCTGAATTTCAATTACTATAGTATAACCAGTATCACTTTTTGTTTAGTATTACTAGTATACTGTACATGCATGTACATACATGTATCTGTTCTTCTCCCCTGCATATTTTTCCAGTCTCAGATATATAAGGATTAACTGTCATGTGGACTGTTTTTATGGAGATGTAACCGTGAGGTAAGTGGTCATAACTTGTGTAAAACCCGAAGGGTTTTTACATACATGTTATGACCGCTTACCTCACGGTTACATCTCCATAAAAACAGTCCACATGACAGTTAATCCTTATATTTATATACATTTAGCGAAAAAGCCACTTTTGTAAATGTATTTAATTCGAAAAGTGTATCGTGACAAAACCAGTCCAAAATATACCATAGCACCCCTTGGCAAAAGTTAACAGGAACAATTTCTCTTTATATGAAACCCGATGATTTATTAAGTCAATCCTGCGCGAGTCCAAATGCGCCCAAAACACTATGCGTTCGTCTTTCCCAAACATATGACGCGTCGATGTAATTATGAGCCTGGTGTTATGAGCTGTTGCGCGTTCACCGAGAAATAACTGCAACTAGCCACGTGGGCGCCGACCAATCAGAATGCCTGGATTTAGTGATAATCACACCTAGTATGTAAATATACATGTATAAATGGCTACCTGTAGGTTTTTAAGCCTTTCTTTACTCCAGTCTCAGATGTACATGTATAACAGGGCCTATGTTTTTATGCCTTTCTTTACTCCAGTCTCAGATGTACATGTATAACAGGGCCTATGTTTTTATGCCTTTCTTTACTCCAGTCTCAGATGTACATGTATAACAGGACCTATGTTTTTATGCCTTTCTTTACTCTAGTCTCAGATGTACATGTATAACAGGGCCTATGTTTTTATGCCTTTCTTTACTCCAGTCTCAGATATACATGTATAACAGGGCCTATGTTTTTATGCCTTTCTTTACTCCAGTCTCAGATGTACATGTATAACAGGGCCTATGTTTTTAAGCCTTTCTTTACTCCAGTCATCAGATATACATGTATAACGGGGCCTATGTTTTTAAGACTTTCTTTATCTCCAGTCTCAGATGTACATGTATAACAGGACCTATGTTTTTATGCCTTTCTTTGCTCTAGTCTCAGATGTACATGTATAACAGGGCCTATGTTTTTATGCCTTTCTTTACTCCAGTCTCAGATGTACATGTATAACAGGGCCTATGTTTTTATGCCTTTCTTTACTCCAGTCTCAGATGTACATGTATAACAGGGCCTATGTTTTTAAGCCTTTCTTTACTCCAGTCTCAGATATACATGTATAACAGGGCCTATGTTTTTATGCCTTTCTTTACTCCAGTCTCAGATGTACATGTATAACAGGACCTATGTTTTTATGCCTTTCTTTACTCTAGTCTCAGATGTACATGTATAACAGGGCCTATGTTTTTATGCCTTTCTTTACTCCAGTCTCAGATGTACGTGTATAACAGGGCCTATGTTTTTATGCCTTTCTTTACTCCAGTCTCAGATGTACATGTATAACAGGGCCTATGTTTTTAAGCCTTTCTTTACTCCAGTCTCAGATATACATGTATAATAGGGCCTATGTTTTTATGCCTTTCTTTACTCCAGTCTCAGATGTACATGTATAACAGGGGCCTATGTTTTTATGCCTTTCTTTACTCCAGTCTCAGATGTACATGTATAAACAGGGCCTATGTTTTTAAGCCTTTCTTTACTCCAGTCTCAGATGTACATGTATAACAGGACCTATGTTTTTAAGCCTTTCTTTACTCCAGTCTCAGATATACATGTATAACAGGACCTATGTTTTTATGCCTTTCTTTACTCTAGTCTCAGATGTACATGTATAACAGGGCCTATGTTTTTATGCCTTTCTTTACTCCAGTCCTCAGATATACATGTATAACAGGGCCTATGTTTTTAAGTCTTTCTTTACTCCAGTCTCAGATGTACATGTATAACAGGGCCTATGTTTTTATGCCTTTCTTTACTCCAGTCTCAGATATACATGTATAACAGGACCTATGTTTTTATGCCTTTCTTTACTCCAGTCTCAGATGTATATGTATAACAGGGCCTATGTTTTTATGCCTTTCTTTACTCCAGTCTCAGATATACATGTATAACAGGGCCTATGTTTTTATGCCTTTCTTTACTCCAGTCTCAGATGTATATGTATAACAGGGCCTATGTTTTTATGCCTTTCTTTACTCTAGTCTCAGATGTACATGTATAACAGGGGCCTATGTTTTTATGCCTTTCTTTACTCCAGTCTCAGATATACATGTATAACAGGGCCTATGTTTTTATGCCTTTCTTTACTCCAGTCTCAGATGTATATGTATAACAGGGCCTATGTTTTTATGCCTTTCTTTACTCCAGTCTCAGATATACATGTATAACAGGGCCTATGTTTTTATGCCTTTCTTTACTCCAGTCTCAGATGTATATGTATAACAGGGCCTATGTTTTTATGCCTTTCTTTACTCTAGTCTCAGATGTACATGTATAACAGGGCCTAT